>VYZS01030233.1:27808-42221 GCA_013400695.1 Neodrepanis coruscans | reverse complement strand
TGGGAAATTCCAGGATGTTAACTCACAGAATAATTTCAGGTGTTTTCAGAAGCAAGAAGCAAAAGAACAGGTTTCTAGTAATTTTTTACAATTTTTAAGACAAATACACTGATTTTTATTGGTGCACGAGGAACATAACCTTTCCCTATAAGATCTTTAAAGCAGGATTTTCAGTCGTGCTTATCACTGTCCAAAATAAATCCCGTGAAAAGGCCTGCTTTTGCCAACTTGTTTTGTGGTTGGAGTATCATTTCTGCAAAAGCCTTTGGAGAAGAGCTGCCTGCGCATCTGCATCAGATACAATTTTTATTACTGCCGTGTTGCATGTTATATTTCAGACTTTGAGAAGGTTGAAAACTGAGGCTGCATTGGTGAGATTTGGAAGTGGAAGCGTCACACACTGGTACTTGGCTTATGGATCCAGCTCAAATTTAGTTTGCCTGCCAGCATCGACAAGGTCACTGTCTCATATGGGAAGGTTGTACAAATACTCCCTTTTCCACAGTGCTAATTTTTCTATAAATCATGTTAGTCTAGTGCAGGCTTAAGACAGTCAAAAAGTGTGTGTTATTGACTCCCCCTAAAGGCAAAGGACTTAAAAGAAACTCAGTTATCAGTTATAGCTGCCAGGTGTAGCTGCCACAGAAAAGTGGTGGCTTTACTACAGCATGTCTAAAACTGTATCATGTCACTCTGGGCAAATAGAACAGTGGAAAATTTGATGGGTCCTTCCACTAAATCTGCCCTTGTAGATAAGCTGATATAAAGCAACAGAAACCAACCTNATTTAGTTTGCCTGCCAGCATCGACAAGGTCACTGTCTCATATGGGAAGGTTGTACAAATACTCCCTTTTCCACAGTGCTAATTTTTCTATAAATCATGTTAGTCTAGTGCAGGCTTAAGACAGTCAAAAAGTGTGTGTTATTGACTCCCCCTAAAGGCAAAGGACTTAAAAGAAACTCAGTTATCAGTTATAGCTGCCAGGTGTAGCTGCCACAGAAAAGTGGTGGCTTTACTACAGCATGTCTAAAACTGTATCATGTCACTCTGGGCAAATAGAACAGTGGAAAATTTGATGGGTCCTTCCACTAAATCTGCCCTTGTAGATAAGCTGATATAAAGCAACAGAAACCAACCTTTTTTTTTTTCATTGTTGCACAGGAATGAAAAAAATTATTCCATGTATAGCTGTCACATTGTGAAAACTCAGTTTGTCATTCACACACTTTCTTCTCTCAGAGATGAGATTTTCAAAGCTGAGGGATCTGACAGAGGTGGCCAAGTCTGCTTTTGTGTCACTTGGTCCAAAGTCTCCTGCACCATGCTTTCACAGATCACTGGGAACAGGTTTCTGATTAGAGCATGGCTGACAGGAGGGCCTGTGACTCACAGAAACTTGGCATTTTAGTCTCTTCTCAACAAGCAACCTTTGTCACAGAGCACAGGTTTCAAGGGCAGCGTAACACTTGCATATTTACTTTCTGCAAATGGAGGAGGTGCTGGCTTGTACAGCACACAGACTGTAAAGTCAAACATTAATTTAATACAGACATTGTATAACTTTAGACTAGCTCGGGAGTAAGTAAAAGATAGGGATATTAAAAGTGAAAAAGCACCTAAAATTCACAAAGCCTTTTCAATGAAACATCAATATACCTTCAAATTGTTAGCACCCTTAACAGTACAGAGAACAACCAACAAAACTAAAACATGAGGATCAGATAACAGAGGAAATTTCTGTGAATCTTAAACAGAGTTTCATTTTGTTCCAGTTCTCTTTCAAGAGCTGTATTTGTGTTTCATCCTGCAGGGCAACACTTGCTTTGGAAAACTGTACAGGCAGATCCAGAGGGTCTACTGCAGAGGCTTTGAATACTTTCCATTCCCAGTAAAGAACCTCCATCCGAGCACATGGGCCTATCAGGAATATGTTCAAACCCATCCCTAAGCAACGTGTCAAAACCACCTCCCCAGGAAATACTGGTACGGCACTGATTGCCTCTGACTGGAGGTACATCCCCTCCTCTGGAGCAGTAGGACTAGCAACTACCTGCTGCTAAAAAAACAAGTGGGAGGGGAAAAATAATTGCTGTGAGCTGTGGAAGATCTTTATCATACAGGAAAACAGCAGAGACCTGAAACATGAATTGAGAGGGCTCTTTCAACAGTGGCCTGAACATGGCACACATGAAGCTGTGGGTTTGACTGGGTGTCTGGGCTCTTGGAAATCCTACCTGGCCAACCCAGCCATGCAAGACCTACAGTCCTGTCATACCTACTCATCCCTTTGGTCCATAATTTAGTATCTTGTGCTGAGCTTTCAGAGCAAAATACCCTGTAGATATTCATCTATAGGGGAATGAGTCCTCAGCACTGGACAGACAAAGTACTCCTCCAGATTATAAAAGAGATAGTAAGGGAACTATTTATGAAATGCCACTGCTAGCTGATCCCAGAGCTATTCATCTAGTGGTTTCACTGGATAAGAGTTTCAGTCATCACTGCTCCCTTGGAGGGAACAGACCTTGCAAAATACAAAACATATGTAAGATAATTTGCTCTTAATTCACAGAGAAACTCCATGTTGATAGGAAGGAGTATTTACAAGCAGTTTCCGTAGAGCTGCTAACAAAGAATTGGCAATGCTGATACGAAATTATATAATGTCAGGCTAGAAAACTCCCTAAAAAAGAGGTTTTATTCAAAAAACAAACCAACGCATCCCACCTTTCTTGTTCATTCCCTTATTGCAGCTTTTTTTCAAAATAGTATTACAAAATCTTATAATGCAAAACTTTCAGGGAGAATGGCGTCTTTTTACTCTATCCATATTTTGTAAGACCACACTATGCTCATGATTTAGCAACTTCACACTGCAGACAAATATTTCAAAATATTCCCTCCTTCAGAGCTGTTCAGCCACTTCTACATGTACTGCTGCATTGCATGATGCCACCCACAGTCACTCTTAGGAAAGTGGTTTAAATGGTTTAAAATCACAGATGTGCCTTCCCCATGGGTTTGATCTTAATGCAAAAGTCTCTTAGTTAAGCTGCTTCTGAGATTTCCCTAATGGGACAATTTCATGTGAACAGGTTGAATCTCAGGCTCAAGTTTCAATGGTGCTGATTTAGTAAGGATCCTCATTGGACAGGCAGGAGAGGTCTGTGTGGTTTTGAGTTTTTTAGCAATGTTCTCTTTGCATCCCTGGTCCCTTATGTCTGCTTGTGGAGACCAGTTGCAGAGCAATTTTATAAATAAGATCCCTTGCTATGGAGGCTGGCAAGGCAACCAGTACCTTCCCACTGTGCCCCATGTCGTACAGCATCTGGGCAGGGTCTATGTGGGGTCTCTCACAGGGGTGCCACTTGCCACAGAAATGTGTTGCCAGATAGGAAGGACAGGTAGAATATTTAACACAATAAAGTATTTATAGGTTTCTGTGACTATTGCCTACAAAATGTAAAGCTTTTAAAAATTAAACAACCCTAATACCACCATAGTGTCTTTACTAATTTTTTCCTTTAAATGGGTACTGCTAGTAAGAAATTTCTCCCACCTATATTTCAGTTAAGATATTTTTACTTACTTGGTTAAATACACTCATGCATATGAATTAAGTAATTATAAGCCACAACTTGATACATAACATCTTTTTTTCCTTCTAGTTCTTTTAAGATAGTAATAAAAGTGTTTATTGTATACTGGAGAGTACTCAAATCAACATCTATGGGCTGTCTGCCTATATCTATCAATTTATTTATTTATTATCTATTGTCTGTCTTTATATCAAGATACATCAGGTTTTTAAGTGATTTGGGAGAGCTGACTGAGCATGTGGAGATCTAAAAGTAAGAATTTCAAATAAAAAAGAATAAATGTGTTGTCTACTTTCTTGGGCACTAACATTAGAACTGAAACTAACCTGTAGGCAATTTAGCATCAAGCAGTCTTCTTAGTGCCTTATGTTAAATTTGGGCAAATATTTGCCATCAAATCCAGTACCTAACATTTGATGACATGAAACATCTTTATTAGACTCCACAAGTGCAGCTAGTTGCTTTGAATGAACCCCAGGAGACAAGTAACATTTCTGTTCTAAAATAATGTTTAAGAAGAGTACATACAGAGACTGAACGGAAAAACTGGGTCTGAATCGGCCTTTCCAGAAGATACTGCCAAGTAGATGAATTAAATATTTTTAGTTCTTATTTGCTTTTCTCAAAATCTCAGAGGACATATTGATACAGATCTCTGAGAGGCCAGTTCCTGAGGACAGTACTTACATGTTTGGAAGGTATTATTTACTGCTTAGTTATGTCCATGCAGCCCAAAACATCCCTAAGTTCATTCCACAGACACCTTTTACAGCAATCCATCTAATCACCAAATTCAAGGCACAAGAAAAGACATTTGTAGATGAGTAGGATGAAGGTCTGAAGGTCTGATCCACACAGTAGACATCTTCCGTTATGGTTTTTCTGTCATCTGCCATGAGATGTATCTAGATGCCTCTCACTCCTCTCTTTTGGGGGAACCCAACAGAGGGTTACTGAAACAGAAACAGATTGAAGGGAAAATGGTGCCTAGAAACAGCAGCATGGATAAGACATAGCTGGAGGTAGATAGGTTACCACAAAAACATGAGTTAGATTGAGGATGCCTAGGATAGAGTCAGTGACTTGATAATTGTCTGAAAGGAAGTTAATAGAGAATCACGGAGATTAACAGACATGGCTCAGGAGGAACAGGAGTTGCAAACTGCTTACAGGATTAGTGACCACTGCAAAGGAAGGCAGGGTAGAACTGGAAGGTATCTTGCATGTAGAAGAGGCAAGAGGATATCCACAATTTCTGGAGGAAAAAAAACAATAGGGTGGGGCAACTGAGCTGCTGGGTTGAGGTAAGTTATTTTGGAGGCACAAATGATGAGACATAATAATGCTTGTGAGAAGGGAGAAAATAAGGGTTGAATTGGAAAGAGGAAGTAGTAAATACAGAATGTGTAGATGATGGCTCTGAAGAAATGCATATGAGTCAGGTAAAATAACAGAGTACTGGAAGAACACAACCAAAAGGGTATCTAGTCTCTGGGTGAAGGAAGAATTGGTAAGTAGTCTGCTTTCAAGCCAGGCATCTGGCACTACTGTATGGGGTGTTGGAAGACATACTGGCTCAAAGGTGAAAGAGATTTAGTTCATCTAGAGAGAGAGAGAGAAAGAAAAGAGCCAGAGGAGTCAGTGCAACAGAGTCTGACCATAGAAAAACAGGGAGGTTAGGGACAAAATTACTTGTGAAGTAGAGCTGGTCCTAGGACAGCTGGTGGGATGTAAAGCACTCAAGAGGAACTGATGAGAAAACAAAAGCAATGTGAGCTCAGATCAGAAAATAAACTACCTATGGGGGTCTGATCAGCTGGTGGGCACTTTTGTGGCCAGGATAACTCATGAAGTGAAGCAAAGCAGTGAAGCTGGAAAGGCAGTAAGCTCACAGGGATATGGGATGTCCAATGACAGTCACTCTGCTGAAAAATGTAAGATCCTTAGGACATCTGGAGAGAGTCTGAAGTGCAAAATTTGGTGAGGAAAACAATGAGGGACAGCGTATCTGCAGTTGGGTGACCAGGGGTTAAAAAAAGAGGCAATGCTGGATGCAGGCTGAAGGGATTTGAGGACACTGAAGTCCCTTGTCGATAAACAGCAGTGTGGTGTCAGAGACAGGTGTTGCTGCTGCTGCTGCTAGGGATGGGCTGCTGATGAGGGCTGGGGAGGACAGGGCCAGCTGCTGCCAGGGTGAAAGGAGGAGTGGAAACTGGAGGGGTAACAGTTGAAAAAGAAAAACGAAAACATGAACCTTTTTCCTGTTTTTGATAAAAATAGCCCCAAGCAGATTTTCATACTTATTAAAAATCTTCATATAAAAGGAACCTGGGAGAACCAGCAATACACTCTCTACAATAGCTACATCACATGTGCAAATAAAGTATGTTGCTAAACTTGTTTTCACTATGTAAGGACCAAAACCAGATATCATTTACTTTTATACACACACAACCAGTAACAGTTTATGCTTGCAGAGTTCCTGTCTATTGTATGAAAACTGGAGAACTAAGTAACACAATGTTCTGTACTAGAAAACAGCAGCATTTAGCCAATCTATCAGTTTCCCAGGGTAGTTTTAAAGTATTTCTAGTTTTTAAATCCTCCATTAACATTGAAAGTGGATCTGTTTTTCCATGTTAATGAATGATTTAAGAGAAAATATGTAATGCCTACTCTGGCAAGCACATTGATGCATTTTCTGAGCTCAGTGGCAAAATGATCTTAAATTCAGCTGTCCTGAGGCTCACCGCATGGCTAGTGGGAAAATTATGATTTAAACTCCCAAATTACAAAATCCATCTTGCTCCTGCTTAAATTTTAGAATTCACCCTTTCACCAGATTATGCAAAATTTACAAAGTAACATTTCAGTTTAGTCAGACACTGTATTTTGAGATATTCTGGCATACAGAACCCTGCTCTGCTCACTACTATGAAATCAGGAGCTGTTCAATACATGTATTTCAGTGAAAAAAAGTGCTATCTACTTATAAGCACAGGCATGGATATTTGTGGTTGGCTGGGCATCAGTCTGGCTCAGCTGCAGGCTCTAACTCAGATTTGAGGCTTGGACTTGATTTATTTGAAACTGGAATTACACAGTGTGCTTTCACTAATCTTTGCACAAGGTGGAGGGACTCTCAGGACCAGCTTGTTCTTTCAAGACTTTTACTTAGAATAAATTTCTCAGAGGACAGTACATTTACATTAAGCTTCATCTTAACTACAGCCAGATCTTAAGAGTCATAGAATCATAGAATAGTTTGGGTTGGAGGGGACATTTAAAGGACACCTAGTCCAGCCTCCTTCAATAAGCAGGCATATCTCCAGCTGGATCAGGTTACTCAGACCTGTGTCCAACCTGAACTTGAATGCTTACAGGGATGAGGCATCTACCACCTCTTGGCAACTTGTTCCAGCATTTTACCACCCACATCATAAAAAATTCCTTCCATATATCTAGTCTGGATCTACCTTCTTTAAGTTTAGAACCATCACATCCTGTCCTATAGCAACAAATCCTGCTAAAAATCTGTCCCAATTTTTCTTTAAAGCCCCTTTAGGTACAGGAAGGTGCTGTAAGATCTGCCTGTAGCCTTCTCTTCTCCTGGCTGAACAATGCCAACTCTCAGCATTTTCTCACAGGAGAGGTCTTCCAGCATTGTGAATATCTTCATGGCCCTCCACTGGACTCATTCCAGCAGGCTGATGTCCCTCCTGTGCTGAAACTTCCATGGGAGTCTCATGAGAGTGGAGTAGAGAGGGAAAATCACTTCCCTCAGCCTGTTGGCCACATGTCTTTTGATACAGCGTAGAACACAGTTGCCTTCTGGTCTTTAAGAGGACACTACCAACTCGTGTTGAGCCTTTCATCCACAGGCACCTCCAAGTCCTTCTCTACAGGGCCACTCTCAATCCTTTCATCCCTCAGCGTGTATTGATAATGGGAGTTTCCCTGAGTCAGATGCAGCACTTGCACTTGTCCTTGTTGAGCCTCATGAGGTCCCCATAAACCCACTTGAGAGTTTGGTCCTCTGGATGGCATCCTGTCCCTCAGGCATGTGAACTGCACAACTCAGCTTGGTGCCATCTGCAGATTTGCTGAGGGTGCATTCCTTGGTTTTGTAGTTTCAAAATAGTCCCCTAACCAGTGAGGATTTAAAACCCTGAAATTATTTTAGTTGGTTAAACACAGCTCCACTTAT
Source organism: Neodrepanis coruscans (assembly GCA_013400695.1). Classification (NCBI taxonomy): domain Eukaryota; kingdom Metazoa; phylum Chordata; class Aves; order Passeriformes; family Philepittidae; genus Neodrepanis; species Neodrepanis coruscans. Next base: position 34,413 of record VYZS01030233.1, on the reverse strand, counting down.
TCCACAAGGATATTGAAGAGCATGGCAGTGTTGCTAGTGTTACGTACTCCTACTTGGGTCAGAATGGCTGGAGAGCGGCCAAGCAGAAAGGGTCCTGGGGTACTGGTTCACAGTTGGCTGAACATGAGCCAGCAGTGTGCCCAGGTGGCCAAGAAGGCAAATGGCATCCTGGCCTGTATCAGGAACAGTGTGGCCAGCAGGACTAGGGAAGTCATTCTTCCCCTGGACTGAGCACTGGTTAGGCTGCGCCTTGAGTGTTGTGTCCCGTTCTGGGCCTCTCAATTTAAGAAAGATGCTGAGATGCTTGTATGTGTCCAGAGAAGGTCAACAAAGCTGGTGAGGGGTCTGGAACACAAGCTCTATAAAGAGTTGCTGAGGGAGCTGGGGTTGTTTAGCCTGGAGAAGAGGAGGCTCAGGGGAGACCTTATCATCTTCTACAACTACTTAAAAAGAGGTTGTAGCCAGGTGTGGGTCAGTCTCTTCTTCCAGGAAACGAGGGACAGAATGAGAGGACACAGTCTCGAGCTGCGCCAGAGGAAGTTTAGGCTGGACGTTAGGAAAAAATTCTTCACAAAGAGTCATTGGCCATTGGAATGGGCTGCCCAGAGAGGTAGTGGAGTAACCATCTATGGAAGCATTTAAAAAAAGACTGGATGAGGCACTTAGTGCCATGGTTTAGTTGATGAGATAACATACAGAGTCCTAAATCAATGTTACAGACCACTGTGAAGAGAGATGACAAATCCTATTTTAATTATTACCAAGACTCCAAGCATTACCGGATTATGAGAAACATCTTAAACAATGCCTTAGTAAAGATTGCTAGGTACAGTCCAGTTCAGTTTATCGCCATCAGAATATCTAATTCTGAACCCCCCCAAAATTAGTATCCCAGCAATGTCTCCAAGTGTGAGAATGATACAGCAAATACGTTAACAAGATTTTTTTATGATTGATCATATTTCCTGTTTTCTTTTGCAATTTATCACCTGAATCTAGATACAGACTTGACTGGCATTTTGGAATAATCCTGAAGTATTTTGCAGTGACAATCAGTATTTCATGTTACATCTGTGTACTTGTAGGCTTTTAAATGCTCTTAACTGCATACACTTGCTTAGCCTTTCCCTTGAAGGAATTCCAGCTCACTTGTATTTTCATATGGTGTTTTCACTTCCTTAGATATATAGTCAGCTCTGAAGGAGAACTCTAAAATAATCAATGTCAGAAATTAAAAAATAATATTTGATTTCACTAAGGTTACTGTGACCATTTTGAGTGATAGAATGCATTTACCTGATCTCACACATTAATCAGATACTTGTTAAAAATGTAGGGATAGGAAACTGACTGTCTTAGCCACTTCTAAAGATTTTCTTCTTACTAAAGCACAACAGTGTCTCCAAGAGTACCAACAGCAAGTAACATTCATCCTAGGAAAAGTAAGAGTGCTCTCATCTATTTAATAATTAAAATAAAAACCGGATCTAGATCATGAAAATAGTTTCCATACCCTCACTGACCGCTTAGGCTAGCAGTAGGAGCACAAGACTGCTCAAAAGCAAACAGTTGCAAAGGACGAGAACAGCTCCAATACAATAAAGAGCAACATCTCTGCTATGTCTGGTTTGGGGTCAGCCAAGGCTGCAACAGAAAATTTCTTATTTGCCACTTATGTTTTCTTTATTGAAAGTAATAAAGTATCTCCTGCAAGACATAGTGTCTGTTTGAGCCACGGTAAGAATCACTGTTGCAGAGGTACAGCACATACCTGGTACAAGCCTGCCCTCCCAGCTGGCACCACCTCTGACCTCACTCATCTCTGCAAGCTCACGTCTAGGCTGGGGCACTGGTTCAAGCGATGGACTTGAGAGCCTGCCACCAGGTAGATCTCCCGCAATCTTCTCCCCCCCTCACTGTTCACTTCCAATGTAGCAGGAGAATGCTGGGAGAGCAGCCAGCAGCTGGGGAGTGCCTGCCACCCCAGCTGGGCTCAGCTGTAACCCCAACACATTCAGGGGAAAGGTAAGGTGTTTCTTCATGACAGGCCTCTCTCAGGAGCGAAGGCAATGGCATGTTGGAACACTGTCACTCATAGATACAAACAAGTGAGGGCAGCTCAACCAATCTAAATAAACAAATAGAAGCACAGAGGGAAAAGAAATTGCACTTTTGGATTTACTGCTATTCTTCATGTTCACATTTGACACTTAGATGTTATTATAATGGATGTTATAGTTCAGTTACTTATTGAATCCCAGTTACTAAGCTCATTTCTAGTTTTTGGCCAATGCTACTTCATTGGTAGGTCGAATACAATTTAATTTCCTTGCAGTTAAGAAAATCATCAGTGTCAATCACTATTTTCTTACAGTGCTAAGATCACTAAAAATGTACACTAGGCAGAGTGTTGATGAATATAAGCCTGTGAGATCACACAGTGTATGAGCCTAAAATTCCAGAATGTGAATCAGTCTATGGCAGAGCCTGTAGTGATCTTTTGCCAAGAAATGGCACATGCATTAAGACTTGCCAAAACTTCATTTTCATCAGCATGCTAGTTAGTGTTTTGGGTGTTAGCATCTTGTTGATTGCATTCTTTGCAAAGGAACAGAAAGCTAAAAGGTATCTCTTATTTCCTTTGGTGTACAGATCTGCCACGTGTGATGCTGTATCTCTGAGGGGGAGAAGCAATGAAGGGACATATATAAAACCCCAGAGTTGTATTGAGGAATTGCCACTTCTTACACAAAGCTCACTCCATTCCTGCACTACTCATGATGATATTGGTTTTCAGGAGCTCTGCAAGCTTCTAGACTTCTGCAGCCACCAGAGATGCTGATGGGTATTTTGAGGGAATTTATTTCTAGTGAGCAAACAGTATATGTCCCATGACCTGGGTTATCATCCCTTGAGTCCTATATGGGATAAGCCAATGCAGGGAATCCATGTCTGTTTTGTTCTAGAGGGCCTGTTCCATCTATATGATAACTAGAAATGGAGAAAAGGGGGTTGTATTGCCTTAGTTCCACTAAAATCCCTCCTTTGCCATCTGTAGGCCCATATGAAGTAGTACATGCAAGGAAGGAAGGAAAAGAAAAAGATATTCCAGCAAAGGTGAAAGGAATTCTCACAGCCTCATTAAAAACACATATCGCTGGGAAATGGATTTCTAGAAATTAAATTTTTACTGATTTCATTCCAGTTGAGTGAAGAAGGAAACAGTGAGACTATGGCAGTCACTACAAAAAGAGATTTCAGCCCATTCATATTATTGGTGATGTTCTTTTAGAAACCAGCATCTCTCAGGTCTTTTTTGCCTTGTGAATAAGATGCTGAAGGAATATCCAACTAAAATGCCTGCATTTCTAAACTAAAAAAAATTATACCATGCTCAGTCATGCAAATTAACGTGTCAGTCAGAATCCACCGAGTTCTTTGGGACATCAGATTATGATTTGAGACAACTTCTTTTAACTTAATGAGTCTGGATGCCTTGTTGAGGCAAATTAATTCCACTAGAGTCAAGGTAGCTGTACTATTTCAGATATGTTCTTATACTGTACTTATGATCTGAGGGCTTCACAGCAGAAGTTGACGCAACGTGACCAATATCAGGAATAAATTGCTTTATCCCCTCTGAGACAAAACCCAAAAATGCTATAGCAGTTAACGTAATTTAAACAATGCAGATACTGTTTATAAAACTTCTTATAAAAGCCTGTATTCCAGACAGTACAGATATGTACAGAACTCAAAAGAAGTCCACATGAAAACATGCCTTAACTGCAGCTACAGAAAGGAAACTCACAGCTTCTGATGACACATATCTGAGCACACATTTGACACAATTCTCATGATTTTGTCTATGTATTTGTGCACAAAAACTGCAGTATCACTTAAAAAAATTGTAAATAAAAATTATTTATTATATTTTTTAAATTTTAGAATGTTTATTTAAAAGATTTATAAAAATTACTAAGCAATAGGAACATCAGAGTGATTTTTTCTTATTTGATAACACACATTGCATGTACTTTGCCACTTATATGATAAACCAACAAAACACAGTGGGGCATAAACAGTTTGTCAGAGTTTGTCAGAGTTTCTCCTCACAGCTTCAGAATTTAAGGCAATGGAATTGCACAGAGCTTTAACAAAGTATTTCTCATTGCTGCAGTATAAAAGAGAGGGATAAATAATGTGGGGGTTTTTTTCCTGGTGGTCTGAAGATAAGTAAGTTAATTTAAACTACTGAGTAAAATGTTTCTTGCTTTACACTCTCAGGCACAAGGGCAATACAAGTGTTGTTCTATTGCTGTGATGTGTGTTTTATTTATTTAGAGGACAAAGGAAGACCTTGGGGTCATTTGTTAATCCACAAAATTTTCGAAAATTATTTTAGTTTCATAAAAGAAAGCACGGAACTCAGCTCTGAGTCTTCCTATGCAGAAAAAGAGGGACAAAGTGGGGCAGAGGACACAGAGAGATGGTGCTCTTTGCTATGTCAGTCTTGTCAGGCTAGTTTAACAGGGTTCCTGGTGTACACCTTCCTGGTGTAAATAACTGGGAGCACTACAGCACATGTGGGCAGCATGGCTTCGCAAAGCATAGCCTGCATCTTACTGGACCCCCAGGCAAAATACACCACCATACAATGCTGCTCTTGCACTGAACCCTACTCCTACTGTCTTCCTAAGCATCTGGTACTTAGAGCCACAGTGTAGCTGAGTGAATGACCTCCTTCCTCACAGGTACTGTGCTATCACCACTCCCTGCAGTGCTCTCCCCTCCAGCTCAGACATGGATGGGAAGACAAAATATCTTGAGTTCATCTACATATCACAAAACTAGTATACAGTTAGCTAACCATGCAAATAAAAATATAAGAACAGTGTTATTATTTCAAATTTTGGGGCTCATGTAGCCAAGTAACATGTCTGCAGCAGTGACCACAAACTCATCCCTGCAGAATAGCAAGAATAGGATTAACAGAAGTGATCTTCTAAGTCTTTTTCCAGCCTCCAACCATTTTCAGTTTAGGGGACTCCTTGAGCCTGATCTAGTTTGCTCAGTGGTGGACCCCTCTCCCAAGTACTTGCCCAGTCTTCCTTGAGTGTCTGAAAAGAATTGCTGCAACTCTCACACCTTTGGGAAAGAGTTTCACAGATCCAGTATTGCTGCATGACAAAATCTCCTTAAGCTTTGTCTAGCAGTTGCTACCTCTTGCATTAGAAGAGACTGAGAACAGCTCACCCCCACCCACCCACTCCATACCACCCTGGATTTTTTGGACCTAAATCAAAGAAAGCCCCACGGTGGTCTCTGCCTGAGCCAACTCAGACAGAAGCTGAGTAGGAAACATACGTTTTGCTGCTTGTTTTCAAAGGATTAGGGAATTTAATGAAATGTTCTTTATGCCCAGGGTTCCTGCACATCCTTGTGCAAAACTTCACACTCACTGGTTGGACATTGAACTTGCTGAGTGCAACAGCCACACAAAGCTCAGTGTGGGACAGTGATCCCAAATATTTANGCTTTCTAAGGAACTATTTCTAATACTTCATGTTTTTGCTATTTTAACTTCTCTCAGTAAGTGGTCTATAATGGAAATCCTGCTTCATCATGCAGTTCTTGTTTAGGCAACAACCTTCAATTGATTTACATCCATTCATCAGAATTATTTACTTTAAAAAAATGATTTTATGTCTAGCTGGAATGNGCCTGATCTAGTTTGCTCAGTGGTGGACCCCTCTCCCAAGTACTTGCCCAGTCTTCCTTGAGTGTCTGAAAAGAATTGCTGCAACTCTCACACCTTTGGGAAAGAGTTTCACAGATCCAGTATTGCTGCATGACAAAATCTCCTTAAGCTTTGTCTAGCAGTTGCTACCTCTTGCATTAGAAGAGACTGAGAACAGCTCACCCCCACCCACCCACTCCATACCACCCTGGATTTTTTGGACCTAAATCAAAGAAAGCCCCACGGTGGTCTCTGCCTGAGCCAACTCAGACAGAAGCTGAGTAGGAAACATACGTTTTGCTGCTTGTTTTCAAAGGATTAGGGAATTTAATGAAATGTTCTTTATGCCCAGGGTTCCTGCACATCCTTGTGCAAAACTTCACACTCACTGGTTGGACATTGAACTTGCTGAGTGCAACAGCCACACAAAGCTCAGTGTGGGACAGTGATCCCAAATATTTAATCACCAGTGTTTAAGCACTGAATTACTCTCTTCTCATAATTGCTCTCTTCATAGTACTCTATGAAGTACCAAAGATTTTGCTTTACTTGGTGTACTAAACTTGAGTTATTAAAGTTAAGATTAGTATTTAGATGCACTCAGTAGTTTTAATTATATTACCTGACACTATGTTTCCTTTCCATCACATCATACTGCCACATTTTCATTTGGCTTATGGCTTGCTTTCACTATAAGTAAGACAGAAAAGTGGACTTTTTAATTATATGAGTATTATCAAAACTTTGAGCACTCAGATATATATTGCTGTCTGCAGTTCTGCATGTGATGCCACTGAGATAAATAACTCAAGTGACTGAACTCTGTAAGCTTTTCAATTGCCTTCTGAAATTGATTAGGTGATAA
>VYZS01030233.1:9907-22440 GCA_013400695.1 Neodrepanis coruscans | reverse complement strand
AAGGGAGAGAAGGAATATTATACCAAAGTCTGAACAGAGAGAGAATATAAGAAAAAAAAAAACACCTGCTAAAGCACAACAGTAATAATGCATGTTATCTCCAAGGGGGTTGATGCCAATTCAGCTTTGAAAGCCAGAAAACTCCATGCTGATTTTCACCAGTTTCAGGTAACTGGGCATAACTAGTGCAAAAGCAGGCTCTCCTCGCCACCATTAGACAGCGGCTGTAAGCTGCTACTTGGTGGTCACTGCTGTCATTCACACAAAATTCAGACTGTGTTTTCACTGTTCTTTGTATCAGCACACTGCACATACAAAATGTCTAACACTAGGACACCTAGCAAGGGTATTATTCCAGTCCTCATCAGTCTCCTCAGTATTTATCTTCCATAGTGTTTTCCTTCTTATCCTCCTATATTTTCTTACCATGCAAAAGACACAAGTCTCATTTATCTTTTCAACTGTTTTTCCAGCTGCAGTGGTGTCAGTGAAAGAGGCTCCTCCTGCAAGATTTTGGTCACCTGTCCTGCTTGGCCAGTCTCACCAGCTCTCCAGCAGGGATGCATGTGGGACCACTGCATCCTCAAACCAGGCCATAAACCAGTGCAATTCAGAGTGTGACTTCCACCCATGAGAAATCAGTGTTTGCTACTACACTTTTGACTTCACGGACATGCAGGGATGTGGATAAAACAAAAAGGGGCCATGGCACAGGAATCACCACTCAGGATTCCCCCTTCCCAGCCCAAAACTTAGTCAGCCATTAGTGGTGAGGATGCCTCTTCTTGTGAATTCTCCTCCTGGCTGCACAGATCCCTGACTGTGCAGTGGCAGTGGGTGGCATCTCCCCACCACAGCCACTTGGCATCCCGACACAGCTCTACAGCCCTGGAGGGATTAAAGCACCAGAAGGCTTTCCTTGGGTTCCTCCCAACCTGACAACCACTGCCCTCACTCCCATGTTTTACCAAGTGAAGGTGCCAGTCTGGGTATGGATATATCCTGCAGACCTGTGCATGGGAAAGAGAGTGGTGCAATGTGCTGCTTCCTCTGAGAAGCGCAAGAGGTCCCCTGAAGCACCTCATATTTGGAAGATGGGTGCTGCAAATTGGATCTCACGCTGCTGTGTACCCTCATGGGAAACAATGGCCTCCTTTGCTCTCCATGGAGTACAGAGAGTGGCCTTGCTCCTGCAGAGAGCCTGGGCCCAGGCACTAACAGTGGCTGCTCTCCCTATTGTTCTGCCAGAGACAATGAGATGACGCAGTGCCTGATGCACTGTGAGAAAGGGGAACTTATAGCTAAGACAGATAAAGAGGCTCTTGATTACAGCTTTCTGCCCTTGCTTTGCACATGGATCTTGTGTATCACTGGCCAAGTCATTTGAACCAAGCTTTGTACAGGTGGTGACCAAGTGCATGTTCCTTGTTCTCAGGTGGAAATATTTTCTAATCTGCAATTTGCTTGCAGATGCGACGAGCACTTAGAGCAGCAAGTGAACTGTCCAGGAAAAGCACTTTGAAAATGTGGATCTTAAGCAAAATCAAGTTTTCTGGAAAGTAAAGTAATAAGACGAGCGTTGTGACTGACTCATACTGGTAGCTGAACTGCAAACAAAACAAGAAAAGGAGGCAGTTTGGTTTGCCTCAAGGCAAACATTTAATTTTTGGCTTCTCTATCCCATTTCTATTGTTAAATTTGGTAAATTCTTTAAAAATTAAATTTCATTCTAAAGCAAAGAAAATGTAGTTGCATTATTTTGAAAACATGGAAATAACACTTCAACTTATTTGCATTTGTGTATTTCTGATCACCCAAAACAACCTCTTAGCTTGACATAAGCCTAAAGCTAGAGATTGTTTACCCTAAAGCACATTGTTCAGTGAAGGTAAGATTTAACTAAGTAAGTTCACCTATGCCTGGCCCTGGCATCCTAAACTGTACAGTCAAAACTATGGCAAACTTTTTAATTTATATCCTGTGTCCCTATTTTTTTTTAGTAATGAGTATCAAATGGTTATTGTGCAAATTATCTTATTACTGTTTGTAAATACTTAAAAGTTATAGCAATGAACATCACTAAAAGGCTCAAGAGTAAAAAATCTCTCTTCAGAGCAAAGCAATACAATATGAACCATTTACATCCTGAACAGCAGAAGAAAGAAAAAAATTAAATATTTGAAGTTCACTGACCACCCTCCGTTTTATGAATAGCATATAGTAAGAATCCTACCAAAAAACCCAGATCAGTACTGAATGTGTCAAAAAAACAGGAGCATACTATAATAACACACACCAGAAGGCAAATAAAGATTGCGCAAACTATAAATCTGGCACTATCTGAATTCCACACTTCATATTTTTTATGAGTAAGATATATCTGTGCACAGTTTCCTAAGCTTCTCTGTATCTTTTTTTGGGATGAAAACTGAAACCCAACAGCAAATTCCATCATGAGGCACCCTACTGATGGTGTGTCACCAGAGGGGTAGCACATGAGATTTACTGTATGGACTTCTGTTTCACAAAGTAACAGTAAATGACAGAGGTGGGGCAGCAGCAGCAAAAGAGGGACAAGGAAGGAGTGAAGGACTCCTTCCAGCTTCCCAAGCGAAAGCTGGAGCAGGGAAAAACTTTGGATTCACATTCCCAAGCAGTCTGGTTTGGACTTTGTTCAGGCTCCTTGGATGACCTGTTGCTTCTTCTGTTCCTACCCCATTTCCTTCCTATAGTCATTGTCTCTAGTCCTGAGACGTCCTGTCTTACTGGCTCCATTTGAAGCCCCTCCATGTCAGATCTTGCTTCCAAATGTGCTGTCTCCCTACTCAGCCACCAGTTCTCAGTCACACCTCTTTTTTATCCCCTCAAACCTCTCTTTCAATCAGCCTTCTGACTCCTCATCAGCTTTTCCACAGAGACAGTTGTCTTTCCTCTCCGACCTCCTTCTCTCTTCTCTCACTTCTCCTCTCTTTCCCTGGGTCCAACCTGCTTTTTAGGAGCCCTGAGCCTTTTACCTTTAGATGCCTATACATTGCTCCTGAACTCCGAGCAGACTGCTCAGAAGCCTCATACCATACCTGCAACTCAAGTCTTGCTCAAAGCATAGGCAGTGTGAACAGTGTGTTTTGGGACTTGGATGTTAAAAGTTGAAGTTTCCACTAAACCCATAGAAACTGTGATTTTCAAATGTTTATATCCTGCTTAGACCTGGATATCCCTGTGCAAGAGCCACTTCCCTGCTTGAGGTCAAGTCACTGCCCTAGGAAAAAGTTGAAAAAGTTTGAAAAAAAAGCAAATTATCTCTGATTTTCAGAAACATTCAAAACATTTTAGGCTAAGCGACTCTTTTGCCTCTATCCAGGCAAATGTAGAACAATTCACTGGCCTTAGGCAAACATTTTGCCATGCAATGTTTCAATGAAGGGACTTAAAGCTTTACAAAATTATGAGCAAATTAAAATAGTCTCCTAATAGAAAATGCAGGCCATCCTGACTAACCAGAGCTACTCTATCTTCTTCCTTTTACATTTGTTTGTGCAATGAAATTTTTTGGATGCTAAGTTTCATGTGCTTGGAGCAGTTATAGTCCCAGATCTCTGTAGGTTATACTATGTACAGCTTTTTCCAGAGTGTGTTACAACAGTTATGTCTATGTAATAACACTAAAGCTACAGGCCCTTTAGCAGTGCATTTCAAACTGCTTTTTCAAAACCAGACATCTGAAGCAGAAACCTGAAACTTGTCACCACCAGCACCCTGGGGAATCATGGCTCTCCCCCAGAGTTTCTCAGCAAGTGCTGCTCACGCTGGCAGCAGGATCTCTCACACTTCACAGGGACACAGATGGATAATGGAATGCAGCCTTCCTGACAGTTCCCCCTTGCTGTCCCTTGATGGCTTATGCCATTGTTGATTACAAAGATGTACAGATCACCAGCAGTGATTCCTGAAGTCCCTCTCACTCCAGGGCTATGGGGATGCTGAGGACAGTGTAGGAAGGGCGGGTGATGCAGGGAGCCCAAGAGCTAATGACTTTTGGGTTAGGTGCCCGGCTGTGACTGTCACCTTTCCTCATCCTTCTCAAGGCTCTTACAGCACAACTGCCCATGCATAACTGCTCAACCCTATAAAAATGGAGGTATAAGCCAAACACAGAAAAATTCCTGAGATGTGCCAAAGCTTCCCACAGATTTGCCATAGCAAGTCCTGCTGCACAATGTCACAGCCTGATGAGATGTTCAGCTATACTGACAGAGACCAGTAACCACCAAAACAGATATCCACAGCAACCAGAAACAACCCATTTGACCATACTGTTGTTAACTCACGCATGTGGTGTTCTATGGCAAGGCAGGGACATGATCCCAGGTTTACTAAGCTTTGTATTGGTGCTTTTCCTGCAAAACCAATCATTTGTATACTTTTTGCTTCCTGCCTGGCTTGTTCTACACCATATTGCACCTCTGCATACAATAATGTGAACTCAGAAGAAACCTTCATTTAATGGTGATTGACATTTGCAAGAGCTTTAAGACTGAAATGATTTTGGCATCGATTACTTTCCGGGTAAGGATTAATTAACCGATAAGTTAACCACCACCTAATGTTCTTTGTTTAAAACAGGCCACGTTTCAAAATGGAGACAACTTTCAGATTTTTTTTTTTTTTTTTCAGAAAGATTGCGCTTTGATTTGGAAATAGGGAAGCACATCAAGGATTGCAACACGAAACTGGTAAGATTAGACAAAGAGGAAATGTGGTAGAAGTGGTTTGGATCTATAGAAAGAGCAACAAAATGCTGTTCATGCCACATTGTTCATATTACAGTGCTTGATTTAGAAGACACCAAAGCAGTTCCTGCTTGTCAGAGGTCAGGCAGAAGCTAAGCCCTTCCTGCATTTTGGTATTGTGACTGGAACCCAGATTCAAACAATGTAGAAAAGTAGTGAAAATTAAAGCCTGCTTCCTTTAGCTTGCCTGTCATTCAAAGCTCCCACTGCTGGTGCATAGGAGATTCATCCCTTCCTCTTTTCTGTGGTTCCAGTATCTCTGTAACCAGCTGTCTCATGCTCTGAGCCAGCTTGTGTAAGCTCTAGCACTCCACAGACCACTCATTTTGCATCCTTGCAAACATGCATCCTGTGCCAGGATCCCTGGCCACGAACCCAGCCTCACAGATTGACACAAACAGAGCCAGTGAAGAGCATGGAGGTCCCAGAAACAGGCACCTGTGCCAGAAGGCAAAGGTGAACATCAGAGGATGGGGATGCAGTGAGCCAGCAGTAAGCATAATGTGCTAATAGCCACATTGCACTGTATGGATGGAGTCTGGCCACTGAGGAGTTGATTCTGTGGTTTTGGCTGAGTTTTGCTTAGAACAGAGAACTCTGGAAAAAAAACTTGCACAACAATAAGCAAGCTTATCTAATCCTCTTTGCACAGGCCTCAGCTCTGGAAAGGGCTTGTCTGGCCCATCTGTGGGCATTCCCAGGACACACGGGACAGAGAGCCTCATATCCACCCTGTAGTAGCACGATTACAGCTCCCAAACTGCAGCAGGATCCTTTCTGATTACTTTGCAGTACAAGAAAAAGAGAACATACAGTTGTCTATGTATTAAAAACATGAAGGTGTGTCCAAAGCTACTATGAACTTACACCCCACTTTAAAATCTTCTTTGCAGTGCCTGTCTTGGGTACCAGCAGCATTCACAGGGAGCTGTGGTCTTTAACTGATTTTCACTATTATCAGTATGAAGCCTTATTGCAAACCTAACCTTCTAGGCTTACAGATACATGGCATCTTTCATAAAATTAAGGTTATTACAGGTAAGTAGATTACACCATCAGCAGTTATGCTTTAATTTTCTTTAGAATTTTCTTTGTGTATTTTTTACACAACTTATTTATTTAGAAGAAAAACTCTTGTGTCTGTTGGAAAGTATAGAGGGAGAGATGTTTCATGATAGAGTAAGGTGCACCCCTATCACCTCTTTTATATATGCAGTATATTCTTTAACTGCCTGTCTCCTGCAGCACTTCTCAAGAGTGTATTTCTAGTGTATCCTACCTATTGGTGGGGAAACCATAGCACAGTGGGGAAAAAATGATCCTGTCAAGATCACCCCCATAAAAGAGAGATAAATATGGTAACAGACAGGGCTTTGAGAATTAAAAATCCAGCACTGAGACTGATTTGTGGTGATACCTACAGTGCATGTACTGTTTATATATTTATATAAATATACAGTGCCAGGATCTGTCTCAAATTTCAGTTTCCTCGGTAAAGGCCAGTGGACACCACAACAGTGCCAGCAACCTGCTATCAGCAACCCCACAGCCTAGGGGCCAGCGGGATCACAGGTAACACCTCTCAAATCCCTAACATGTTTTAGTAGTGTCTTTCTTCCCACTAGCACACCACCACAAATTCATCTTTGGGAGATGACAGGAATCAAAAAGATACTGTTAAAATTCCAGATAACGCTCTAGATAGAGGTGAGGGAGTGGGCGGGGGAAGAGAGGGGGGAGCAGAAAGGTGGGCAGAAGGTAGGAAGGTACTGGAACTCAATGAGAAAACACTTGCCCTGGGCTTTTCACATTCTGATGGGAAAGCCAACAGACAAGGCCACCAGTGCCTCCAGTTTAGCAATACTTAACTGCATTTACTCAGGACTTCTGGCAGTACATTCCACACCCCTCAGAGCTGCAGGTTTTATACAGTGCTCTGTATATCAACCAGGCAGTGACCTGATAAACTTTTGCTGAGGCAGGTGGCCATGGGAATGGCCAGGAATTTGCACAGGAATTTCAACAGGAATTTTCTTACTTAGACTCATAAGGTCAGCAGACAGTAAAAACTAAAACTATTTGCCAATTTGTCTTGCTGCTTTCCAGAAATGTAAGTTTGCAGACAATTACCTACAGAGCTTTCCAGAGAAATAAAGACTGACCATGAGAAGATGTGGTCTCTGCAATAATGATCTGCGAACACCTGTAGTAAATCACAGGTCAGAGAAAAGACCTTCCAATTTCAGAGAGGGCTCCAGGGGCCACAGGCTGGCACATTACAAGGCAGAGAGGAGGAGAGCAGCACAGTCACAGCCGTGTTCAGGAGCTATTGCCTGTCTTAGATGCCATTCCCACTGATCACATACCACAGGATGCAGGCCACCCTCCTGACATTCCAGACACCCCTTGCCATCCCTTTGGTGCTTAGGAAGATTTATTCTACACCCAAACATCTGACCTGTGACTCACATAGGTAAGATGAGACTTGGGACTTCAGTATGTTTAAGAAGCACGTAGAAGCCTTTTTGTTTGTTATTGCTCAATACAATTATCCTCTATGAAAATAATTTTTTCCCCTTCCTTGCAGGACAACTGTGGCCTGTTTGGGCCATGCCCAGGTTGAAGCTTGCTCCTGGGCTCTGAGGTTGAGCAACACCACGGAGTACGTCTGCAGCTACCCTGGGCCTGGGTGCTAAGGGTAAGCAAACAATCTTGTCAGCAGTATCTCCTCATCCCATTTATTTCATAAACACTGACTAAGACACCACACATGGCAGCAACAGCAAGCTCGTTCAGACTCAGCCTGAGGCACCTCTGGCTTACCATCCATGAAGTGTGTGCACTCAGTAAGTCAGATAAGTTGTGTCTTTTCTTCATGAGACCAAGAAGTCAAGAGCAGAGTCCATCTTCAAGAGCCACAGATCGTACTGCAGTTCCAAAAGTTTGAATGCACTCGCCCATTAAGTCTACCTCTGCTTGCAGCTTTACCTGTGACTATGCTCCTGTGAGCTTCAGGCACCATATTAGTGCTACTTTTAAGCAAATGCTAACGACAGTGAAACGTTTCCTGTGGGGACTAGCACTCATATTAGGATGTAGATAGTAGTGTATGAACTCTGGTGAAATTTCAGTATACACAGACAACAGAAATTTTACTGCCAGAAGCATGCACATGACGTGGACATAGCCTTAAGTCATGGTAATAATGCTAATATCTTATTGAGGTGGGGTGAACGTGCTTTTTTGTTGCAAAAACATCTAGAGGACATGTCCTTACTTGCATGTTCCTGTTTGGCTCTATCTTCCCTCCTTGCCTTTCATGCCTTTTTTCCCAATTCTGGCTGTTACTCCCTCACCAAGCTTGAGGGCTTCCCAATCACACCCTGCATGCTGCTCAGTCCTCTTGCCCTCTCTTTGTCACCCCAGAACACTCTCCAGCTTTAAAGATGTGTTAGCCACAGTGTATTCATACTTCCCTCCTTGTAGATCCTGAAATCTTGAGCATGGTTTTCAAACTCTAATGAAGCACCTCTGTCTCAGATTTTTCCTAACTGGGATCAGACTCAGTGAGTTAACCTTTTCCCCTCCTTTCTCCCTCGTCCTCCCCCTCTTTTCAAGGCTCCCTCATGTCTCATTTCCTCCCTTCCCTCACAGCCCTACAGATGCCTCCCCTTCACCTAAGTCCATTACCTCTCTCCTTGGGTTTTGATTCTCCATTTTCCTCTTTTCACTGTTGCTGATTTCTGCTGATGACTCATATCACCCCTCTTGTCATGTTGTGTCCATCTCACCTATTCCAGTCTCTGCTGCCCTGATCCTTTTCTTTTCCTCATAAACAAAAAACACACCAAAACCCCACCGAAACCAAACCAACCAACCAACCAACAACCAAACAAAAAACCCCACAAAAACCAAAACTCATACACACACAAAAAAATCCCCAACCTAAAACGAAAAAACCAAAACCAAAAACAACCGAAGAAAAACCTGATCCTTTTCTTTTCTTCATAAAAAAGCCCCAAACAACCTGTTTATTTGGCATGCTCTGCTCAGGCTCGAGGCTCTCTGCTGCTGAATTTTCCCTGCACTAACCTTTAAGTGATCTCATTCAGCACTATCCATTAGCCTCCCCCATTATGTCCCACCATTCAGCCTTTCTGTGATTTCCACTCCATCAACCCTGATACCTTCTCTTTTGCTTTTAACCCTTATTTTTCCACCAAGTGATATTGCAAATTCTCCCTGCATTTCAATTTCTTTCAATTTGCTTCCCCATAATATACAGACCAGCAAATGCCCCTCATCCCCTTTTTCTGCTAGAAAGATTGGAAGACTGTCTGCTGAAAGCCTGGCCATCACTTCCAGCTCAGCATGGATTAAACAGTCTTTAAAACCTCCACTCACAAGGGATACCCAAAGTCTCTTTTCCATCCTTTCCACAGTGGCCATTACTACTGTTTGAGGCAGGGCATGTTTTTTATTTGGGCAGCCTTGCTTTCAAGGTACAATTAAGATGCTTTCTGCTTGCATGTCAAAGACATTGGCTATTTTGCTCTCATAGCTTAAAGACTCCTCTGTGGTCTCACCCTCACATTAGCTCATTAACGGCAACGTTCTTTTTTGTCATTCATAATTGATCTGCTGTTGATTTACAATCTTGATCTACTGTTTCATCTTCCAAATACTACTTCAAGGGTCATTTTCATAGCTTTAAGTGTGCCACTCATTTTTTTTGCGCTCCTGTTGACCATCTCTCCATTCTCTAACAAATAAAATAGATGGTGTCCTCACACACAGCACTCGTGCAGGCAGGCAGAGATGAATAGCACAAATGATTGCCTTTTGCAACTTTCGAAGACCCGCTTTATGCTTTGCAAATGCCCTTCTGTTTTCCCTCATAATCCCTGCCTTGGACTACCTCCCTGGTCACAATTGCAGAGGAACTTTGTTTACCACTCCTAAATTCCTGCTAAAATCTCTCCCTTGCTGCTGAAATAGTGCAACAGCAGCCAGTCTGCTGGCACGCTGTGCTTGCTCTGTACCGAGCTGACCCCCTCACCATTTCCTTATGCTCCACCTGTATCTAATCCATCTCTTGCCTCTTGCCTCTTGCCAGGTATTTCATGCATAAACCCCACATGGCAGTGACAGTTCTTCTGCTCTGCCTGCAGGTAGCAGAAACACCCAGGTCAGGAATCCCATGTTTATGACACAGCAATCATTAACGACATCTTGAATGTTACTGAGAACTCAACCTTTTGAAACTCAACCTGCAGCCTGACTTGTGGTGGAGCTTACTGACTTTCTCTAACAAAAGACAAAAATATAGAGTCAGTTTTTCAGTTTAGTTCAAAGGCAGAACTCAAGCACATCCACTAGGTACACAAAAGGCAAAAACATGAGTGCAAGCTTTGAGCTATAGCATTTGGTGGGGTGTTGCTTCTCCAGAGTAAAGCTCCCAGTGGCCCTCAGATTGGAAAATAGAATAGAAAGCATTTTGGTTGTCAGTGGTTGGTTAAGCCATTCCCCCTTCGGAAGTAGATGAAAGTTGCTGTTGTCTCATGACTATTGGTTGAGGATTCTTGTGTATTTGTAGTTTCTTTTATCTTGAGACAAATAAGCCTGTCTGTGTTGATTTAGTCTCATCTTTTTGACCTACCTAGGTAAAAGATAACATCCAGACTCTCAGTATATTTTGTAAAACACACTTAAAAATATCAGAAATCTCTTTCTCCTTTTCAAATAAAACCTTGCTTGTGATCATGGCAAATGAAAGCATGGAAAGGACAAAAAATGCCCTCAAATATCAGGTAGTCAGCTTTGCAGTTACTAAGAAGTTGCTTTGCTCTGTTGAATTTATTGTGTCACCAAAACCCTACCAGCCATAGCTATACAAAGCCTTCATTGTCTCAGCGAGGCTACTGAGATGTTCCTGATCTTGGCAAGAGCTAGGTGTACCCAGAAGCAATTTATTGAAAAAAAAAATACAACAGCAGAAATATTATTTTAGGCCTCATACTGGAAAGATAAAGGTCAGAGTCCTTCCTTCTGCTAAAGGAGCAAACAAAAATATCCCATTCACAGGATCCAGTTTAAAATCTTGAAAACTGCACCTAAAAATCCCCATTTGAAACAAAATTTCAAAGTCACTACAGTAAAAGAAAGGATTTGTAGGCTGGGGTCATCAGTAATTTGGAGATTTCAACTTCTTGACAAAAAAGGCAACTACATACATCCATATACAGGCATGGAGACAAACTCTTCATAGTTAATTTGTCAGATCTGATTCCTTGCCACAGACCAAACCCGATCGTTATGTTCATCCAAGTCACTGACTTTTTTTTTTTCAACAGGAACAGGATCGGGCAACAATTCTTCACAAAGAGCACATATTTGGCCCTATTAAATTTCTCAATAAATCAGAGCAAAGCTGGTTTGGGAAACTATGCACATATGATTATGGCCAGCAGTTTTTGTTTCACCTATAAGTGTGGTATAACATCTGCTGGAGTTTGTCACTCTAATAGTGGTGTGGGTTCCTACGGTAAATCAGCAGGTGCTCACATACCCACTCCAGAGTAAACCCTGGATCTTCTTCTCCAGCTGTAGGATATTAATAAATTTTGACAATGCCATTGCTAATCTAATGATCAGGAATTCAATACTCATGACCATAAAAATCAAATTCATTGGTTGTCAGAGCCACCAAAAGCCTATGATGGCAGAAGTAAGAATTGACTTCCGTGTTGCTGGGATTAAATATTTTTATTCAGATACTGAAAAAGCATAATTTCTACCTTTTTACCCAAGCAATCTTAATTTTACAAGGGGAAACAAGCTGACAGTGAGAAAAATATATCATAACAAGCAAAAGCAAACCCTTCTGCCTTCTGTCAGATGATCTCACAGCTTTCACAGAAGAGGGTGTACCATTTCACAGAGTGGTAGCAAAGTGAGGTGGCACTGCCATGTGGAGGAAGCCAACATGTAAAAATGAGGGAAGCTGCAAAAGCAGGCCCCAGTGCCAGGGATAGCCCTGCCCAAGCTAGCCAGGCATGAGGCATGCAAGATCAAGGTTTCAGACCAAACTGGCATAGAAATAGAATTCCATGAAGGCTCTATCATCTCCGCTGCTTATAGTAAATACTTTCATTTCAAGGTTTTCAACATTTTTTTAATCTGGTGTATTGAAGGCATTCCTTTTCCTATTGAAGGCAATTCCTATACTTTCTAATACTTCAAACAAAGATTTTGCATCCTCAGCTGCAGCCGGGACATTCAGAAATGATTAGCATCCCTATTTACGTGCCAGTCAACTCCAAGGATTTCCCTAACAACCCCTGGGGTTAGAGCCTATGTCTCAGAAGATGTCGGACCCCAAAAGCAGGAGAGGGAGCCGACTTCTCCCTGGTCGAGGAGACGAGAGGGGAGCAGCTGTTCTCAGCTCCCGGCAGGATGCACAGCTCTGAAACAAGCTAGAACAACCTCTCCCAGGACGGGAATATTCAGGGGAGTGGTGGGACAGAGAACGAATGTGCAAGAAGAGTGCTTGCCTCTTCGTTTATCTCCCAGACGTTTGCCGGACACCAAGCGGCCCGTTCCTGGCGTTATCTCCGCTTCCCCTCTGAGAGTACATGCTGCCTTCCAGTTTTCCAGCTGTATACCAGGCTCCGCTTAACACCGCGGGCGACCTCTCGCCCCCCCGGTGCGGCCCCAGCGGCGCAGGGAGCGGGCGCAGCGCAC
>VYZS01030232.1:0-25126 GCA_013400695.1 Neodrepanis coruscans | reverse complement strand
TGTACTTTGATGGTGAAGGAGTTAATAAAACCCCAAATAATTTACCATCCTTGCCTCAAAACTCCTAGAGCTGCATTCCTATTTCTAGATGTCCAAAATGCAGATCTATTCACACATCACATGAGGAATTCTTGCAGACTGAAATTTGCATTTCAAGCCATTAAATGCTCATGTTTAATGAAACTCCTGTTCCAGCACCACACCCCATCATCCAGCTGAGATCAAGAACCCTCTTGTTCCCCCCTCTCTTACCTGCCACCTTCTGAGCTGCTGACTGGCAGCTCATCTCCATCTTTCCTCCAGGATAATTTAAAGCTGTGTTTCAAGTGTGAATCAAACTCAGCCTGACATTTCAATAAAATGGAATGTGATTTCAGCACTCGGGGGTTCTTGGGAGTAACAACAAGTTTTGTAGCATCTGATTGATCACAGAAAAAAACACTTTGATTAGGAGAGAGAGAGACTGTTATAGCAAATTTTTACCACACACTTCATATATAAAAGTCAACCTGAGGAGCAACAATCATATCTTTGGGGGTTTTTTTGGTTTGGTTTTGTTATATATCCCAACATTTCAAGTGAAGGATGGTTGGGTTTGAAGGAGATATTTGCCAGGATTTGTTTTTTTAACTTGAAACATTTTTTCGGGTCATTCCAAAACCAAAGAGCCCCAGAAAAAAAAAAAAAAAAACACCCCCAAAAAAAAGCCACAGGTGAAAATCCTTGTTAGCAGACTGTCATGAAATAGATGATTAAAAAAATAGGCTTGAATATGACTTTTTATGTCTAATTGCCATTTGAAACAAGCTTTGGCAACGAGCCAGGAAAAATTACAAGCTTATTAAAGTCAAGTGAGAAAAAATTATTGCAATCAAGTTTGTTCTTTTAATTGACTGTAATCCAAGTGCAGAAACAGATGAACAAGTGAGGAGAAAGCACTTAGCTGGATTTATTTTTGCAGTGAAATGTTGCTCTGTGAGAATTTCATTGTACATTTTCATGTTAATTATCACTGTAAAATTTAAAAAGCAAAGGGAGTAGAGGGGGGGAATAGAACACAAAGAGAGTGGGTTTTTCTCCTCAAGTTTGTCACAGCAAAACTGCTTTGGAGAGTCCTTTTGAAGCCTTGGCTAATTGTGTATTTAAGGGGTTTTTTTATTGGCAAGCCCTAAATCCTAAGTAAATTTGTATAAAATATAACCTATGTGCTCACCAGGAGCTGTTTGCTGCCAACCAACCACATAAATCCCTTGAAACAGAACTGGAGCACAGGGCAGGGATTTAAAATTTATGAGTAAACACATTTCAGTGATTTTTTTCCCCCTCTATTTACAAGTATTTAGCAACAAAGAGGCAACAGCCCAGTTCAAAGCCCTAAAACCAGCAGCACTCCCAACTCATCCTGCTGCAACAGCCTTGGTGTGATGTAGAATTTAATTCCCTTTGGGATTTAGATGTTAGAATTAAAAAGTTTGGGATGTTCCTGCTGATCCAGAGATGGGAAGGAGCTTTAGGGAAGGAGAAAGGCTATGGGAGAAGCAGGAATCCTGTCTGGTTCAGTGGGGATCCCAAGCCTATGAGCACAGGGAAGGTTTTTGGAGGATCAGCCAAGAACCTGCTATGTCAAAAAAAACCAGGGAAAATCCTTTCAAGATTACGAAGTTAATGGATCTGGGGTGCAAACTGCAAAGTTCTGGTGGCTTGTGCAGCTTCTGCAAGAGCCAAGGAGAATGTGAACATCATGTATGAGCATCCGAAAAGTGGGAGCAATTTCAGGCTACATAAATATGAGACCTGTGGCACTTCCAGGTCACAGTGATCAGATAATTTAAATTAAAATTAAGTTAAATTTAAACCCTGTATCCTGGACTGAATGTTTAACAATTACCTACTTACCAAACATTTCTAAATACCAAACCTTTTTCAGTTCCCAAGTGGGAATGTACCTCTTATATCCAGGTTGGCAGTGATTGCCCTTTTGCCCACAGAGTTTGCAGCCCAACAAGCATAAGATCCTGCATCCTCCTTCTTGGTGCCTCTGATCTCCAGGGTGCCATTCTGGTTTAACTGGTAGCGGAGCGTTGAGAGGGGCTCAATGCTGTCATCCTTGGTCCTAAAGGGGACAGCAAGAGCCCTGCAGGAACTGTCACCTCATGGGCAGGAGTTATGGCAGGGGACAGAGGAAGGGGGGGGCTGAGCCATTAAAGCCATGATTAGGGTTTAGGTTGGAAATTGGGAAGGAATTTCTGGCTGGGAGGGTGGGGAGGGACTGGAATGGAATTCCCAGAGGAGCTGTGGCTGCCCCATCCCTGGGAGTGTCCAAGGCCAGGTTGGAGCCACCTGGGACAGTGGGAGGTGTCCCTGTGAGTTGAGATGAGCTTTAAGGTCCCTTTCCAACCCAATCCATTCCATCAATCTATGATAAGCATCCTGCAAACCCAAAACCACACTAAGAGCACCTAAAAAGATCTTTAAACTCCTCTGTCTGACTTTAACATGTAGCTTCCATCTACCAAGTGCTGTGACAATCCTGTGATTTCCAACCCTGTGGAATCATGTCCAGGCAAACATGTTCTCTAAGCCATTGCATTTCCACCAATGTGTCTAAACTTAAAGTTGTCAGCATTAAACTAAGGATTAGCAGCAGGATTTGGCTATTACAGCATGTCTTGGCTTAATGTGTGTCCCAGCACTTGTTTCACACAGGTATTAAGGACTTTAATGAATCTTTTCTTATAAATTAGTTAGTTCTTCAGGGTTCTTAAAAGTGCATTTAAACATGGAATACTTATATGCGGTTTTGTTGCAAATGATTAAATTTAACTCCATAGAAATAATGACTGGGGGATTTTTCAGTGTTTGGGGAGGATTCTTCAAAGTGCATTTAACACAGAATACTTACACAGACTTTTGTTACAAATTTCTAACCTCAACCCCTTAAAAACAATAACTAACAGATTTTTTTCCAATCTTTGGGGAGCCTGGATGAACTTGTTTCCCATGAAAACATCCATTTTCAGTATCTTACCATCTAACATCTGCTGCAGGTGAGGCAAAAATGTCACAGTGCAGGAAGGCACTGTAACCCTCCACTGTAGCATAGTTCTCCCCATCTGAGGTCAGTATTAAGGGAGCAATATCTGCAGAAGAGAATGTCAGATGAGCAGCACTGCATTTCAGAACTGGGAATATACACACTGTCCTTGCAACATCCCCTTTTCCAGCAAAGGTCAAAGGCTGAGGCACTTAATGGGAATTTTGCTGCTGTTTGGAATAAGTTGCACTGAGCCACTGAGCTCTCATAAGCTCCACTGATAGAGATAACAGTGGCTGACTGCTGGAAATGTCAGAAATTGAAACATCAGTGGGCTCCAGGAGACAAAACAGCCCCAGTTCTGCTTCCTTTAGAGATGTTTTCTGTTGAATAAATTCCCATCACTCCCTTTCTTCAGAGAACAGACTGAGCATCACAACAGAAATTAAAGCTTAACGGTACACTTAGTATTTCAGAGCTGTGGTCACAATTCAGCCCCCAGTGGTTTTAGTACATTTGAATTCAAAAGATTTTGAGCCCAACTATGTTTTAAAATACAGAATATTTCGAGGCTCATGAGTGTCTGTGTTAAATATATAATATTGCCCACGCTAAGACTTGTTGCACAAACTCGGACCAAGTATTGATTCAAATCTGGGGGCAGTGCAAAGGAATTCTGAGCTTCAGACAGCACAGGGGGCTGGCAGATCCCTTGTCCTGCAGGGGACAGGCTGGGGACACTCACTGAGGACGTTGATGTTGGCACTGGCCAGGATGGTGCCGTGCTTGTTGCTGGCCTCGCACTGGAACACGGCACTGTCCTGCAGCTGCAGGTTGGTCAGGCTGATCTCCCTGGTAGAGATCCTCCCTCGGAAGGTCCTGCCTGGAAAAACACAAGTTATGTCAGGAAACATCCCAACCGTGGAGTTCATGGTCTTTGCCTGAACATCAAAAGCAAAGCACATCTTCAAATCAAACCAGGGACTTGTTGAACGGCTGGAGAGTTGCAGAGCACTGCCCTTGCCAGCAGTCCTGTGGTCCAAAGAGCCACCAAATTCCAGGAAAATCCCCAGACAGACTTTAAAATAGTAGTAATAATACTGCTCCACCTGTTCTCCCCAGCCACAGCCACTTGGGCTTCTTCAACAGCACAAAGAACATAAATTCTCCCAGACCCCCAAACAACGGGAGCATTATCCCTGCCCTCTTCAAGAGCACATTTCCATATTCATTAATAAAAATTAATCCATATCTAAATAGATGTCAAACCAGGGTGTTAGGATTTGTGGTTCCCCCCAAGTGGGTGCCACCCAGGCACCAGCTGAGGGAGAGAATTGCACGTACTGTCCATGGGCATCCCGTTGAGTTTCCACCGAATGCTGGGCTCGGGGTTGCCAATGGCTTCGCACAGCAGCACGAGGTTTGTTCCCACGCTGTACACCCCACCTTCGGGCTTCTTCAGCCACTGAGGGGGCTCTGCAAAGAGGGGACAGAGCAGGGATCAGTGTCACAGCCACATGTCTGTCTGCTATTGCCCTGCTCCTCCAGGAGGTGGCAAACGCTGCCAACACTTCCCAGCCGGATCCTCGCAGCCCATCCTGCAGCTGAATTGTAATTCCTTGCAAAACCCGTGTCAGGAAAGGGAGAATTAGCGTCAGCACACATCGGTTCTGTCCTTCAGACTTTGTGGGTGTCAGGGAGAGTGTAGGAATGGGCAGTGTTTAGCCAGCTGGAAAAAAAAAATGGGAATGGGAGGGGAGAGGTTGGGGAAGGAGGGGGATCTGAACGGGATTTTCACAGAGACCCTCAGATGAGAGATTGTGGTTTAGGAAATGGGAATATTTCAGCGATGCAAACAAGCTGAAAATATCCATCCTGCTGAAATTGCCCTCACAAGGCACAGCAAGCAGCTCCCACTGCCTTTCCCAGGAGTGGACAGAGCTCCTGCCAGGACTCAGCAGCTCCACCTGCTCCTCTCCCTGTGCCCAGGAAATGCATTGTCACTTCAATATTCTGCTTTTCCATCCTGTATTCACATCAAAGGCTGATCCATAACACATTCAGGAATGATAAAACACTCTCTAATTCTAGGGATGAGGTCTGGGTGCAGAAAGCTTGTCCACAGGGTGGTGGTAGAGGAGCAGCTTTGTGCTGCTGCATTCCCTGTGCTCTCCTTTCCCAGCAAACTGGGACAATCCTGGAAAAACCAAGCCCTCCCCTCTGCAGAGCAGCCTCCCGAGCATCAGGTACCCAAACCTCTTTGGAAAAACACGTCCATAAGGGAGGGAAGGGAAATGAGAAGGAGGAAAAGAGCATTTATCTGAGAAATGCTTCATTCTCTACCGACTGAACACAGGTCCCTGAGCCTGCCTGCCCTTCAGTGGGCAGCTTCCACCCAAAACACAGCCTTGAATTCATCATTATCCACCCCTGAAAAGCAACAAACTTATATATTTTGATAGCAGACGTGACAATCTACTTCTTCTGCATGTGCTGGGCAGATCACTGGACCTTTCCCTATGTGGCACAGGTGAGTTCATGTTTGGGAACCAAGAGGATTCATTAGTTAATGCTCAGGAAAGGCTTGGAAGATTAAGAGAGCTGTTGCCTGGTGATAGATCTCCAGATGTTGTCAGTGTGATGTGCTAAAACAAAGCATCATTGCTCACATTCACACAGACATTAAAAACCCACCTCTGAGAGGGGAAACACCTCCACACCCAGACCAGTGTTCCCACAGGAGAGCAGCCAGGAAGAGACATCAGAATATAAAGACTGAAGTAAAATTGAAGACACTGAAGTTCTCTAAAATGATAAGACCTTACCACAGCACAGATTTCTTGTACCTCCTTCCTCGCACACTGACAGTTGCCCTCCCATCGTGACAGGATCACATTTTTTATGCTTCCTGATATTTGGCTCTAAGAAAAATGCAAACAACAGAACATTTGGGCCTTGCAGGTCTTTTTCCTTCTCTCTCTCTCTCTCTCTCCACATCCATCATGCTTTCATGAGGAAAAGACAGGGTAAAGGCACAGAGGTGGAGAAGTTTGTAGCAGTCCTGATTAAATTGTTGGTTGGGGAATTTTTCCTCGAAATCTGCCAGGACTTGAGACAGGATATTTCCTTGTTTTGGAGGAGGTGAGACATGAAGCACAGCCTGAACACAAACCACCTGAAGGATCCCTTCTGTTTCCATCTGTGCACCCCCTCTGGAAGTGTGGGCAGAGATAGGAGGGCACTGCTTTCCCTTCTCAGCATATGGGAATTGCTGGGGGTGCCCCAAGGAAATGATGTGACTGCAAAGTCAGAGCAATGAGATTTAGCCAAGGATGAAATGGAATTTCACAGAGAGGCTGAAGGACTTCTCTTCCATGTGGCAGATATGCTATACTACTTATAAGGGTACAAAATAGAAGAATAACAAAACCTATTTTTAGCAACCACAAAATCCAGTGGTTGGAGAGTCAGAGTTCATCTGTGGGAGCAAAAGGGAAAGGCAAATATTTCACTGCACCTTCTTGGTGAAAGTTATCAATGTGAGCCTCCTGATTTAGAGATTTATGTCTTTATGGGAAAATATCTATGGATCCAAAAATAATGGGGATCTAAAATGGGTATCCAGGCCATCCTTCTGCAACAGAACAGGATCATCTGCACCTAAAACACCCACAGTGGATCCAAACCTTCCCCTCAGCTTGAAACATATCCATTTATTGAACTCTGGGACCACCCTTACTGCCCTCTCCTGGAGATGCCTTATTTAACCTCAGCCTTGCTGAAACACAGGATGTAAAATTCCTTCTTTAACCCCAGCCTTGCTCAAGCCCAGGATGTAAAATTCCTTCTTTAACCCAAGCCTTGCTCAAGCCCAGGATGTAAAATTCCTTACACTAAGTGAGACCTTCCCAGTCCTCAGTAGTTTCTCTTACAACCACACTTTTCTTTACACTTTTGCCTTTTTTTCTGCCAGACTAACACTTCCCAGCCATGTTCCTGTTGGCTTCACATTCATTTCATCTATTTTCTTTTTCTGTGGCTGAGTAATAAAAGCATTACAAGATGTAACTGCAAAGGCTCTCAGCTATTACAACACTGCTATAATTAATCATTATATTGTAATAATTATTTCTATTAAACCCTGTCTAAAAGCCTCAATCAAGATCAAGGTAACATTAAATCAGGCACTATGATACTGCAGGATTTTGAGGTTATATGTACATTTTTTAGGGGGTTTGCTGGACTATAAAAAATAACCAAATAAACATTTGAAGCCAAAATAATTTGTGGGTTTGTTGCAGTATTTTTTAAAAATAATTCTCTCCCTCTAATAACAACACTGAGGGATTTGTGCAACATTCCAGGCTGCATCTTGCCTTGCAGAGAGAGATTAAAATGCTCAAACAGTCAAGCAATTTGCTTGCTGAACATTTTCATATGCTTGGTAATAATTACTTGAATCTTTGCCCTCACACTCAGTAGGATTAGTAAGTGGGCTGCATGCAAATATCTTTAAAACTGTTATTTAGAAGGGTGAGGTATGGATCTGAGATCCTCAAATAGCAGAGAGAAGAAGAGAAAACACGGCAGGAATGACAGAAAATTCTCATTTACACCCCAGCACTGGACTGAGGGTGGTTGGTGGTTAATAACAGATAATTTTTCTCCCATGTTTAATTTTCTTCTCCCTTTGAGAGGAGCCTGTGAGGTGAGAGGAGGCCCCACAACCTCCCTGAAGCCAACTGAAATGAATGCTCATTTCCAGAGCTCAGGATCTGCCCTTGAGTGTGGTCACAGGAGTTGCTGCAAGAATGATGAACGTGTCCATCTCTGATTAATGACAGTGACATTTGCTGGGTAGGAATTGGAGAAGACAAGAGTGTTTGGGCTCCATTTTACCTTGATACCTTGGATGGGAGGTGACTCCTAATAGGAAGAATTCCTGCTGGGGACAGTTGTCATCATTAGTTACACACAAGGAAAATGAATTTAACAGCAATTGCAAAAGCATTTTGTTACGTTGCACTGGCTGGAGTGGGATTCTTTCCTTCTTTTCTTTTACTTGTTTGTTAATAAAAACTTGCCAGAAAGTTTTCCTTCCTCTAGAGACCAGGGGAGAAGGAGGTCAATATCCTAAACTGGTAAATGAATGTTATTTCTCTGGTATTTTAGGGTTTTTTGCAGCTCCTGCAATTTCTTTGAAGGAATCGATTTTCACAGGCGAGAAAATCATCGCCAGATTGTTAAAATATTCAGCTACAGCAGAGATGCTCCAAACCATCTGGAATGATTTCTGGGAGTCAGCACTTCCCCTCCATCACAGCTGAAAACTTGCCATGCCCTGGTATCCCCCTCTGCCACCCTTCCAGGGTGGGGAGAGAGGACTGTGAGGCACAAGGTTGTGTCAAGTGAATGGGGCTGATTCATCACCCACTGGGAGAAAAGGCTTTTCCTTAGCTGTGAATAAATACAGAGCAGGAGCTGAAAGTGCCTTTCTTCATCAGGCCTCCCTATGACCAGAGAGAAGCCCCAGATGAAAGTGAAGCAGTTGGCAGACTCTGACAGATAATCCTGCCTGGGATTTAGTTCAGTTTGGAACTCTGCAGAATTTCTCCTCGGTAAAATGTTCTCAAGGAGTTTTTCTGCTGTGCTTCCTGATTCTCCTTGTGCAGCTGCAGTGGCAGGGAGGGTTCTGCAGGTCTTGCTTGTCTTTTTGAAGTCTCACCAGGGCTCTGCTTGGCTCCTGGGAGAGAGCATCTACATTTGGGCTCACACCTTTGGGGTTTGGGGAGGAGGAGAATGGAGAAGGAGGATGGAACCACACTCTATTTGCACTCTGCAAGATGCCTTTGTTAATCTACCACCTTCTAGAGCAACACAAACTAATGACAACTAAACAATGCCCAAAACCACCAGGTTTTCTGTTTGGCACAAACAGCCAACACTCCCCTGAGGAGCCACCAGAGCTGTGTGAGCTCAGGCACAGGGACTCACCACCCCAACCAGGGTAGGACAAGCACAAATGTTAACCCTAAAACTGATTATGAATGTTGCTAATGGTGGTCATCCTTCCAAGGACAAGGTGGTGATTGGTCACAGGTTGGACTCAATGATCTTTTCCAGCCTAAATGATTCTGTTAAATATTAGCAGATTTTTTTTTCTTTGTTTCACAAGTTCTTTTATATTTTTCAGGGATTATAGGAACCACTCTTAGCTCAGGATGTCCCTACACAAACATCACAGCAAAGGAGCAGGGGGAGGAGAGAAGAGGGTTGGTCCCATGATTGCTCATGGAATTTTTACAATCCTTCCTAGGAATTGTGGAAGCCAAAGAAAGGGAACTGAGCTAAATTCCCCTCTGATTCAGCCCAGTCCAGCCATTTTCACAATCTTTGAGACAGAGCAGAATAATGAGATCTTTTTTTTTCTGACATTCAGATTAACAAAAGACATTTCATCAATATCTCTGCTTGACTGACTCACATCTTTAGAGTATTGAATCTGCTCACATATTTGTACTTCTGTTCACCACTCTGAAAGGCCTTCTTGGTGCAGGGGTTAAAAATGCATTATATATATATATATATTTTTAGAGGTGTTACTTCTGCAACCTTCCCAAATTTCAGAGATGGGTCTTTGAGCAGCATAAATGAAATAGTTCTGCTTGAATTCACACATTACATCAAGTCCTTTTAAAAAGGTCCTTATTCCCTTCCCTTTTACCACCTCTCTGTTGAGAACCAATGGGTTTAGTGAAGTGAATTGAGCACCTTCCACATGAACATGGAACTCGTGCCTCGCCCTGCCCATGGGGTTGCTGGCTGTGCACTGGTAGGTCCCCTCATCAGCTGCTGTCACTTGCTCTATCTTCAGCACCTTCCCAAAATTCTCTGTTTCTGGCTCATCCTTGGGCATGTTTCCAGTGACTTTGATCCAGCTCAGACGAGGAGTTGGGCTAAAAAAAGGGAAAAAAAAAGGAAGATTTTTGAGTTGAATACTCAAATACGGCTTCACGCGACAGAGCTGCTGGACTTCACACCTCTTGAAATTCCGAGAGGATTTTGAGCCTTTTTCAAACTCTTAACTAAGGGTTGGAGTATAAACACAACAGTCTGTAGTGCTTGTTGATTTGGAGAGCCCCTGGGAGAAGGTTCTTCCCCAAACCAAAGCAAGAGGCTGCATTCTCTGTGTGTGTGTTGGCAGCGACTGTGGGAGCTCCAACAGGGCACTCGAGGACAGACAAGGAGGCAAAGACTTCATCAGAGTGACTTCACTCCTGGCCAAGCCCTGGAGGTGCCTGAAGTGCTGGTGACATCCTTGGAAAGCACATGGCAGAGCCCCAGGTCTGGGGCCAGGCTGTGGAGTGACCCCAGCCCTGCTCACGGACACAGTGTCAGCTCTGCTCCTCCTGTGCCATCTGTGCCCGTGGCTGGATGCCCAGGCACGAACTGCACAAAGCCCCAAGCACCCAGAAATTGGGGCTTTTCACCATCCCATGATTTCCTGGTCCAGCTCTGCTCCCAAAACCTGGCTGTGTGTTGGACCCAGGCACTGCCTGGACTCAGAATGCAAGAACGACAGATTGGAAATGTGCTTAATTCCTTAGTTTGCAGTTGGTTGCCCTTGGTTTTAGTTACTGGGAGTCTGGCTTGGTCTATCCATGGTTTGGGAACATTTGGTTGGGATGGACTGGCAGAGACAGGGGCAAAAGTGACCATTTTTCTGCTAAAAATGGGAAGTTCAGCCAATAAAAAGAACATTTTATTTTGGTTTAAGTGTTGCTTTTTAGAAGGATTTCAATGAAAAAATAGGTTTTATGATCAGACAAAGAGGTACTTTGTATTTTTCCAAAATTGACTACTGAAAAAACCAAACCTTTTTGTTTGAAAAATACTTTTTAAAAGAGTTTTCTGGAAAATTTTGAGTGAAACACAAATTTTCCTTTTTCCAAATAAACAGAAAGACTTCTCTGCCTTTCTTTCCTTGTGTATGACATGAATTCTTGCCCATGAAAATCCACATTGAGTGCTTCCAAAGTGATTTGCCTATTAAATACCTTGAAAAAAGCACTATAAACTCACAGCTGTGGACTTGGGGAGGTTTGCAGGGCTGCAAATTAACTTGATGGGGAGTGAATTAGACAAGGAAATGCTGCCAACAGGGAACCAAAACTCTGCTGCAGATACTTGGAGTGAATCCAACAGAGACAAGCAGTTCACCTTCTTTCAGCAATGCCAACAACTGCAGAGGCAGAATCCTGCCACCCAAAATGAGCAATGCCCTTCCAAGCCCTCATGGAACAGCAGAACACCCTCAACATGTTTGTTCAGGCAGATAAATGTCCTGACTTTGGAATTTTACAGAGGGGATGGCATTGCAGAGCCTGGAATGGGAATTTTCTGTGTGCTGAGCAGGGTCTGCCCCTGCTCTGCAGCACCAGGAGGTGGTGGATTGAGGCTTGTTTGACACAAAGCTCTGTCACAAACAAACCCGGGGGTTTGGTGGCTGCAGAGTTTTTCACTTTACCTGTTTCTCTGTGGCAACCTGACTATTGCATTGACAGGCACATGGAAAAAGCTGGAAAGCTGGACTGAGAGAGAGAGAGGGGGGCTCTGTCTGTGTGAGTTACAGCAGCAGGGACAGGTCTGGGAGAGGGAACATTCATTTAGCCTTTCCCTTTCCTTGCTCACCCTTATTTTGTCCTGGGGAATTTACAGTAAGGAACAAAATTGTCCTGATTTGCTGTCACAAACCCTCTATTTAAACCCTTCCCTGTATTAACCCTTTCCAGCTCCTGAAGGGAACCTACAAGAAAGGTGGAGAGAATATTTCAAGGGCCTGGACTTACAGGAAAATGGGGAATGGCTTCAAGGTGAAAGAGGGCAGAGTTAAATTGGATATTGGGAAGAAATCCTCCCCTGGGAGGGTGGGGAGGCCCTGGCACAGGGTGCCCAGAGAAGCTGTGGCTGCCCCATCCCTGGGAGTGTCCAAGGCCAGGTTGGAGCAACTTGGGAAAAACCTGAATAATTTTTGAACAAAAACTGAATTGATAAGACTAAAAAAGAAACCCTACAGGTTGTGAGCCAAAGCACAACGTCTGAAAAGTAGAACTACCGAAAAAAGTTCAATAACAGGGGTCTTTTTTAATATAACAGTAAAAAAAATCAATACTTACCGTGATACGACTTTAATTACTTGTTTATAAGCCACAGCAATAACCAATACACCAATATTACATGTGCTCTTTATAAGGAGCACACAAACTCCACAGACCACTCTGCCCAGAAATTCAATTTAAAGCTGTTGGATAATTGTAAAGCAGCTTTTCTGTGCTCCCTCCTAGTTGCAAAGGTGATTAAGTTGGTGCAGCTTTGTGCATTACTCACAGCCCTTCAGCAATACATTCCAGGAGCAGGACACCTCCCTTGATGACAGTGACTGATGAGCTACTGCCAGCAGATTCAGGGGGGATCAGCAGTTTGGGTTTTCTTTCCTTGATAAAGTTTGCTGGAAGATAATAAAATAAAATAAACGTGAGAGATGAAATCTTAGAGCTTTTGCTTATCCTTCAATAATGTCACAAGCATTGCTGCTGTCAGAAGGTTTCAGACATCGATTTGTGTGTTTTCTTTTTTTATTTATCCAGTTTGGGACTAATCCAGGACAGTCTTATTTCTCCTGATAACGGTCAGAAGACAAGGACAGTGATATCAACAGGCAGCAGCACTGGGGAATCCCTTTTTTCTGTAGTTTTATGTCCTGTTTTCCAAGCACTGGCCCTTCCTATCACACGCCTCAGGCACTCTGGTCCTCTCAACTGCTGCTCTTCTTTCTAAACACCTTCCTTCTGCATTGCCTCTGTCCTCTCTCAAAACTCAGATGAAACCTCATCTTTCCTGACTTGATCATCCCACAGATTTGTCCTTCTTGTTACAACTATTAAATCTACAGTAATGGAGCTACAATTTGTAAGGGAGACTGTTAAAATAATAAAACAAGATTGACCTGCATTTGATTTCAATGGACCATTTGCTCCTGCCTGGCAAACAAGGGTTTCATGATGAAATGCAGAGAGTTTCAATGCCTGCCCACTTATCAGTCTCATAACAATTAGCACAGTAATGAATAAGTCCCCAAATGGTGCTAGTTCTTCAAAAACCCTCAGTTCCAGATGATTTGCTAAAAGATCACATTTATCTCTCAGAACCATTTTCTAATTTTTCATTTTTTTCCTCCCCTTGCTTTGTATCTGGACAAATGTGTGTCACCAGTGCTCTGAGCTGCAGCAGAACATTTTGGTGCCTCTGGACACACTCACAACATTTCCCATCTGCCTCCACCTCCTGCTGCCAAAGGCAGGCAGTGCCCCTTCCCAGCAGGAGTTCAGACACCCCTGCAGGGGTAAAAGTGGCTTTGGAGTGTTTGTTACATCACACAAGCCCTGCATGTTCTGCCCACGAGGCTTTGAGAATGAGTGCTCTGAGTTATCCATCCCTAAACACTTGAGGAGAGCCCCCTTTTTTGGAAACTTTAGTGCTGGACAGCAAAACAAGCTCCTGCAGGAGGTTCAAAGTGGGCATTTCAAAAAAACAGACTCTCAAAAGCAATTTAAGCCAAGAAATCAAAGGTGAAGAGCTACAGAGAAAACCCAAAGCTCTCATT
Organism: Neodrepanis coruscans; assembly: GCA_013400695.1. Lineage (NCBI taxonomy): Eukaryota > Metazoa > Chordata > Aves > Passeriformes > Philepittidae > Neodrepanis > Neodrepanis coruscans. The sequence goes on along the minus strand of VYZS01030232.1, from coordinate 11,429 downwards.
TTTATGGATTTGGAACAAAATTAACTGAGGGGAGAATTGCAGGAAGAGCCACTACTGCTTCTGGCTTATCCCACTGCATAAACCTCAGCAGGATCCTGCTCCAAAAAAGGGGCACACAAGGGAATGGAGGATGGGAATCCAGGGTGAGAAGTGCTTTGCTGTGCTGCTTCACTGTGGTGAGTAACAGAGAATCACCTCCCACCTCCACCCAGTGTGTCCATGGGGACAATTCACTCAGAGCACCCAAAATCCACACCCTGAGCTCCCCCTGTGCAGCCCCAAGGTGACCCTTTGGACAGGAATTCACGGTGACAAACTGTGGCTGCCCAATCCCAGAGTCCTCTCAGCTGCCACAAAAAAGCTTTGGAGCATCCAAAAGGCTCCTGCTCAGAACTGATAACACGAGAAACCCAGGATGTCACCCTCCTTACATCATGTTAGAGAGTGGGAATGCTCCTTTCTTGAGTAAAAGAAATTACCCTTTTATTAAAAACCCTGCAGGTTTCTGTCAAAAACCAGAAGATGAGAAAATTGTCCTCCATGGACCACTTAAATCCATCCCATTGCAAATCAAAAGGCTTTTGTCATCTCTTTATTTTTTTTTTTTTAACCAGTTCCCATTATTATCTCAGCTGGTGGATTCTGAGTTTAAAGGCTAAAGAACAGATGCATTCAACTCACCCTTAGTAACAGCAGCGTTAGGTGAGCCTGAGTCATTAGCATGCTTTACTGAAATAAATAAAAGTGACAACCAAACACAAACATGCAGGCTTGACACACAATCCAAAGAAACAATAAATCAACCAAAAGGAAAAACATGCCCCATCCCCACCCTCCCCCAAATTCCTGCCATCAAAGAAAGGAAAAAAATATAAAGGAAAGCAACAGATGAACCAGAAATTTTTGAAGATAGGATGAGGATTCTGCAAGGATGGGGTTTATTCTGCAAAATACTTCTTGAGGGATATAATCAGGATTTCATCTTGCTGCCTGAGGTAATAAAAAAATCACTAAGCCCTGAGTATCCACTGAAAAGAAATGTTACAGAATTTATCCACTATCTTGTGTCTTACTGCTAAAGTTTTTTTTTCTACATATTTTTTAATCCAGTCCATCACCAAGGACTTGGCAGAGGGTGGAGTGAGCAATGTCAAGCTGACTTAACAAAACCCTTGAAGTTCCTGCTTCACTTTAAATCCTGTGGTTTTGCTGCCAAGGTGAAGATGCTGAAGTGGTTTTTGGGGCACTTCCAGGGCCACCAGCAGCCCCAGAGCCAAAGCCCAGCTCGTTTTTTAACTCTAATCTGTGTGTGCATGTGAAGGGGACTGGATCTCCTAGAGCAGCATTTCATCTGGATATTTTTCTCACCATTATTATCCCAAGATACAGCTTAAGCAAGCATTAAGATACAAAAAAAACCCCACTATTAATCCTTTATCTTTTTATCCCAACAAGAAAACTCTCCAAATCACATATTAAATATGAAGTTTTCATTCATGAAAGCAAAAAAAAAAATCTCCTTGGCTTTCTGGGCTGCATAAGCCTGAAAGGTCAGAAGTATTAGTGAAAGAGAAAACTGATATTAAGGGCACAGGCAGCCTCAGTGAGTGGGACAAGTGATACCACAAACTCTTGCAGCCAGAAAAGGCTGAGGATGAATTTCCAGCTGCTTTAAGCTGCCTTAGTTCCATCAGCTTCGCTGACTTAACACAGCTGGGACTGTGCCCTAAAGGCTGCTTTTATTTTATTTTATTCCTGGAATATTTGTGTTCTTTCCCTCTGTTTGTAACACTGTAGGTGGACAGCCCATACAGTCAGGAATTAGGGGGTTGATGCCACAGCATTGGACTCAATGATCTTAAAGGTATTTTCCAGCCTTAAAGGTATTTTCCACCCCCAGTGAGACTCAGGGGCAGGGCAGTAACCAAAACCAAAGGAAAATAGAGATGTAAAAATAAAGAAAAAAATAAAGAAATGAAAATTTGATGGTCCCTACACTGCATTTCATTAAGAAAATGGAAAATGCCTGCTGTGTGACTCCTGATATTCCAGGCAGCCTGGAAAGCACCATCCTTCCCAATTGTGTTCCTGCAGCTGGACCAAAGAGTCCTCACACAAAGCCCTCAAAACCCAGTGGAGTCCCATCTGCAGAGACCTGCAGGACTGCAGAAGAATCACTGGCACTCACTGTGGGGGGAACAGGAGGAAAAGCAGGACATTTTGAGGGACTGAGAGCTGCAAAAAAGCTTTTATGAGCTGAATTTCGCCCTAAGGAGAAGGTGAATAATGCAGGAAATAAGCTCAGCAACGTGCCCTTTGTGGAAAGAGAGTCTCCACAGTGACACAGGGCACACATCTGTGCCTGCTGTGGTTCCAAAAAAAACCAGCAGAAAAACATGCAGCTGCTCCTCCCCAGACTTACAGCGGGAAACCTTGAGTGTCATTGGCATTTTCTGCACAATGGTCCTCAGCCTTGGGAAAGCTGCAAAGCAACAATAGTCACTGCGACTGTCGTTCTCCTCCACGTTGGCAAAGTACAGATCCCCCTCAAGGCTCATGGACACCCTTTCATCTTGTGGGATGTGCTGCAAATCTAGCAAGGGAAAAAAAAAAAGAATTGTGAGGTGGTGATGGCCACTGAGCTGCTTTTCCCCCAGTTTGGCTCTTGATGCTCCCCTGTGGTCTGCTGCCTTCCAGATCCTGACACAGAATGGAACTGGAGGCAGAGGGGGTGGAAAACTCAACAGAAAACAATGGGTTATTTACCAAGATTGAATATACCATGGATAATAAATATTTTTATGTAGGTAAAATAGATGAAAAATAATTGATATAGAAAAATTGATGATAAAAAATACACAGGACAAAGTTCCCACTTCAGGAATGGCCCCTCAGCCATTCTGCCAAGGCCTTTGCTCTTCTGTAAGTACAGCTTAGAGCAGGGGATGTTTGTATGAGCTCAGGTCCTCCTGCTAAACAGGCTTGGCAGGAGTAGAGGGGCTGCCTGAAAGGATCAGGGCTCCAGTCTGGCTCCCTGTCTCTGCAGCTACTTAGGCAGCAGCCGAACCAAACCCCTCGTGTCATGGAGACAACTCGAGTTCCTTTGCTTCCTGAGAGCCACTAATTCCTGCAGAACACAAAAGCTGCAGAATAACAGGACAGAAACCCTCCAGGAACTAATAATACATCCCTGAGGGATTTCTTTTTCCCTCTAGTTTCAGAAATCCACCCTTAGTTTCTGAAAAGAGGAAAATAGAAATAATATCTTGCCCCATGATATGCTCTCTGCTGTAAATGCAGGAATCCTCATTACTGGCAGTCATTAACTGATTTATGAGCTTTCTGATAGCTCATATTAGATAACTTGTTGTGGCAACACACTCTACCATTTAACTTTGTGTCATGTAAAAACAGAGCTCCATCCCCCATTCTTCAGTTTTGTTTTTCAATATCCAGATATTTCTGCCATGCACTTGCACCATTAGCATTCCCATCAATTATGAATCTGCACTGAAACTCTTCTGGAAGACAAATGTCTTGAGTCTCCTCATAGGAATTGTGTAGAAATTGTTTCCTTACCAATATTCATCCAATAAATATGCAAAGGTGGGATGCCTTTTGGGGGGTTACAGTGCAAAATCACAGAATCTCCGTGTTCCACATCCAGAGGCTCGATTTTCTCTTTGGGGAATTTTGGTACACCTGCAAAAAAAAAAAAAAAAAAAATCATCCTTTGGATTCCTGCCTTTTGTGACAATTGTTATTTACAAAGTGGTGCAGAGTAACCCATTTTACCCAGAGTAGGAATCCTTTCGTTCACAAAGTGCACAGACTGCAGGATTGAAAGCCAGGCACTGAATGGGGATGTTTAACACTTGTTTGTGATGTCCATGGGCTTTGCTTAGGCCTTATTTTACCACATTTATTTTCAAACTCCCTCTGTAACTCTTTTATTTGTGCCTGCAAGGGCCAACTCAGAGAACCACAGCCTGAGGCCAAGCCTGGCACAGAGGGCTGGGCACTGACAGGTCCCCAGTTGCTCCCAGGAGATGGGAAACCATCCTGGGAGTTCAAAATGTTCTGGGGAGTGTTGGCTGCAAAGTGGGTGCCAAGAAGTCACTGCAGGTGAGGACAGACATCAGGCAGATGTTCCACCTTGTGCCTGGAGTTTCTCCCCATCCCCTCCGGAGTGAAGGATGCAGAGACAGGCTTTACACAAGGGCTGCACTATTTGGGCTGAAATACAGGTTAAATAGTTAATGAATCATGGACTTGTTTAATCACCCAGAGCATCAGCACTGATGCCACCAGCCCTGGACCATTCTTGGCAACCTCAGCAGCCCCAAACCCAACCCAAGTGCATCTGAGAAGCACAGGAGCAGAGCTGGGCTGGAGCCCACCCCAGACCAGCAGCTCAGGGATTATCACCAAGACATCAGTCTGCAAAATGGAACCACTCCTTAGAGGAGTTTAGCTCAGGCAGTTTCAGGGCTGACGTTGTCTCCTGCTTTCATTTCAGGCAAGTTCAAACTGGCCAAAGTTTCAGCTCAGGCAACTGCATCAAGCAGCAAAAAAGCACAGCAATTAAACTGCAAAGGGGTGGAAATGCCTTGGCTGTGCAGAGTCAAACTGGCACACCAAACATCACCAAGTCACAACAGGGAGCTCAGGCAGTGACTGAACAACCCCAAACATCAGTGGTCCAGCAGCTCCATGGGGCATCTGCAGCATCACACTGAGAAATGCAAGGACAGGACTCTGAGGAGACTTTGTACCTCACAGGATTAGTAATCATAAAAAGAAGCAATCCCTGTAGTGCTGATTGCCTGAATGCAGACTCTGCAGAGATTTTTATCTCCAGGAGGATTATTAATATGTTATGAATTTTTAGGAGAGGCAAAACGGAGCTAATGAGCATCACCCACCCTGTAGGTGAAATTTCAGTTAAAAAAAAAAAAAAGAACTACATATTCATATTCAGTACATTTAGTAACTTGCATTCTTCAAGCCCTGGAAAAAGAGATCTGCTGACTGCAGAGATGGAATGTTTTCCAGAAGGGAAACACCAAGTTGTTGAGCTAAAGCTTATTTATTCCCAAAAGCTCATTATTTTTAACAAAACTTTAAGTAAGCTGGATCAGGTAAAGGATAAAGGATTTCTGACCAGCAAATAGATTAATGGTGGGATCACTCATCCAAGACATTGGAAACTCTTGTTCAAACCCATTTTTTGCCTCATTTAGCACAACTAAGTCTGGGTCTCCAACATCCCACTTGGGTGCCATAACCACTGGTTTTCTCAGGGAGTTTCTGTGGCCAGTAATTACAGAATTCTACAAAAATAGAGTGAGGCCCAGCAGGAGACAGTGCCAAGTCATGCTCTCTGTGTCATTGGATGGCAGCACAGACATTCATCTCCAGTGTGTGGCCCAGATTTGACATCTGGACTTCACTGGGGGAAGCAGCAATTTGACCCCAAATGTCCTCCACCTCAAACAAGTCCTCACACCACAGGTGATCTGGGCTTTTGGGTTCTTCCCTGCTGTTTTGATTTGCTTAGTTCACCATGAAAAACATGGAAAAAACTTTAATTTTCCCCCTCAAAACATGTAACTTTGAGTGTTTTGATTCCTTGAAGCTTTTCAAGAGAGGAAAACCCAATTTCATGATAAATTCCTGAGCCAAACCTTCTGTCAAACAGATCTTCTTGCTGAGAGCCCATTTAGTCTCAAAGCCTAGAAAAACACCTGCTTCTGAATTCTGATCTATTAAAAATAAGAAGCTACTGCCACATTCAACTCTGGTGTCTAAAACTCTCCCAATTCTCTTGGAAAAGGCTTGGCTCTCCAGGTATTTATTCCTGACCATGCTGTACAACACTCAAACCCCAGACTTCAAGTGCTTTGCCACTGTGTGAACCATGGAAATGGAAGATTATCAGTGTCCAGAGTCATTTGTGCCAAAATCCAGGCTCTGCTTAATCCCTGGGATGACTCCAGGTTTAATGACTGAGCTGTATTTGAGGCACTGGCTGGGAGAAAATTCAAAAAGGAGCCCAAGTCCCACCTTCCTCCTTCTTATCTGGGCAGAAAATGCAGTTTCTCAACCAAAAGCAAACAGAAGGGAGACCAAAGCCATCCAATATAGAATCTACATTTGGGTTAGCAGTATAAATTCAGAAATAGAGCAACAAGAGCTGAGCATTCCAGTCCCCAGCTCACTTTGGCTCACTTTGTCCCACAGCTTAGTTTTATCCCACTGACTACAGTGATTTCACACTATAACTCTATCAATTCTGGTAATTTATTCCAGTTTATCCCATTCAATCTGGTGTTTTCCATGATTCTGGGCAAAGTGTTGAGAAACTGAACTGAAGGAAAAGCATTTCTCCAGGTAACTTGTCCTTGAGATCCCTCTGTCTTTTTTTCTATCAATACTGGGTGTAAAATGGGAGTCAAGTCATGATGATAAATCAGCAATTAGCAAATATATTGGGAAATTGGTCTGTTTTTATAACCTTCTCTATGGTTTCTGCTGGAGCAGTGTCCTGGGACAGAGGGATGCTCAGCCTAACCCATCTTGGATATTATTTTCTTCCATGCAAATAAATCCTTAAAGTATGTAAAAGTGAGAGAAATACTCAAGAACTTTCTATCTCTTGGAAATTTCCAGCTCCTTGAACACTTTAATTAGTATTTAATTGTGTTTTTTTCATACAGATCCATATCTTGGGCAGCAAACAGAGAATTTCAATCATGACTTACAGTCCTCAACCACAAGTGCACTGGATGCAGCTTGGGAAGCTCCCAGCGCCCCAATTGTTATTCTGATCCACATGAGCAGGAGTTAAATCTCTAATTTTCACTGCAGCCTTTGAACTGTTTATGAGACATGATCCTGCTTATTTATGGATTTCTTTAATTGATGCATTAAATTGGAAAAGTTACAAACTGTCAGTCCATTTGCTCCCAGAGATGTGGGATGGAATCAGTGACAATCTTTTTTTTCTGTGTAAATCTCACTATCACCCTTTCCAAAACAATGACTGCTGGCAAGAATCAGAGTGAGCCCAATGATTTAAGTGGCCAGGAAAGGTGTCACAGGTAAAGAACACTGGCTTAGCAGAGCAGGAGGGGGAATTTTTATTCCCATCACCTGCCAAAGTGTCTGGGAGTTTTCCCTCTTTTATTTCCTTTTCTGTAAAGGCTGAACAAAGAGTGGGTTACTGAGACTTCTTACTTCACAATCAGCTCAACATCTTTTACTGATTTCACAATATTCACTCCTGGTTTTTTTTTTGAATATTTATCACAGGTCTGGCTTTCTTTGGGAATTCTGGAAGTCCCATCCCTGGCAGAGCTCAGCACTGCACAATTTTATGTTCAGGCTGTATTTCCATCCTCAGCTCTCTGGCCTTTAGAAACACTGAGCATAAATCTTAACCCAATCTACCATGAAGAGTCTTTTCCACCAGAGTTAATTAAAGAAGTTTAAACTGTACTTCTCCTCCTTCCTCTGGCACTGGGCCTGCTCACTAATTCAAGCAACAGATTCCCAAAATCCAGGAGGAGGGGAGCTGAAGTCTGTGTTCTCACCATTGAAATTCGTTTTCCTGCTGCATGTATCTGTTAACAATCTGGCTTTTGTGAGTGCTGCAAAGAGACCAAGATCCTCAGAGCCCATTCTTCCCCCTCTCCTCAATGTCATCCTATAGAGGGGAGGTGGGGGATCTCCATTGTGGAGGTGAGATTTAATGATCATTTCTGCTGACATTTCTATTGCTTTCCTGGAATAACCACTGTGAGTAAACAGCCTTTTGTTCTCCTTTTCAGCAGCAACCTCACAGCCCCACTGTTCTGATTCTGCAGGGTAAATGTAATTTATGAAAGAAAATGGCCCACTCTGCCTCTCTGGGCTTTCTTCATTTCACTGGCCCTGGGACTTGCCAAGCAGCTTTACATTGGGCTTGAATACAGCTGCCAAAGCTCTGCCACCTCTGCAGCACTCTGGGGAATGCAAGGAGTGATCTCACATGGCCCAGGCTCTGCTTCCAAAGCTGGGGGGGACACAGAGGTGATTTATCCTCAGTGGCTTCCTGATTTACAGCAGAGCTGGGCTCTTTCACTTGGGCACAGTTGTGGAGCATCCAGCACTTCAGAAAATCAAAGGTGTCTTCTGTTCCCCTCTGAATCCTGATTTGATTTGCTGCATCTACATTGCACCACTAAAGGGAAGAATTGATGGCAGGAGAGTATTAATAACAGTCATTGTGCTCTAAAAGATGTGTGAGTTGGGTTAAATCCCTCCAATATATTATCTGTACCATGTATTGATTTCTGGGTTTAGGACTTTGCAAATATTAGCTCTAAAATTCCTCTTGCACTTGATAACAACCATAACAACATTCCATAACATTGTCTTAACCAGGACCTTGCACTTTACATCCATAAATTCCATCCCACTTTTCCAAACCTGGTCCTTAATCCCCCATTTCTCCCCCTGTTCTCCCTCTGTGCAAAAGAGGAAGGTTTCCAGGATCAGGAATTTTCCCTACTTTTTTTTTTTAGTTCATTTTCCATTCAGTTCCAGCTCTTTAATATCCTCTCTATAATTATTTATCCCAACCCCTGAATGCTGCTGACATCAGACTGAGGAACTCACAGCTCATTGAGTCACTTCTGGAGCTTTCAAACATTTGCATCAGTTGTAATTTTGCAGAAAAAAATCTGCTATTTCTCCCATCCTTCCTCCCAGCTCCTGATTCCCTGTTCCCAGAGATGGGGACCATATTGTGCTCCCAGTTCCTCGGCATTCAGTGATGGTTGCTGAGCTGAAATGTTACAGTCTGATGTCCCTTAACAGCATTTGCTTTCCAATAAATGGTTGGAAAGCCAAAGCATCATAGAATTTCTCATTTTTTATCAAATAAAATTATCCAATATTAGAGACATCACTCCAAATTTAGGAGTTTCCCCAAACTCACAAAGTGCCTTTTACAATATTTCCCCAGTGGTCTGACTCAAACCAATCTGTTTTCTCTGACAGTGACTTCCTACTCCTTTATTACCCACTATATTTTTAATTTTTAGTATAATTTTAACACTATTTCATGATCTATCTCATTATTTTTATCTTCCATGGACAGCTAATACCCTTCCATAACTGCCCTGCCCACTCTGTCACATTTTCTTCTATTTGCTTTCTCTCTCCAAATATTTTAAATTCTCTATTTTCATGCTGGGCCAAACAAATTTACCAGGCTACAACTCTCATCAATATTTATGCTTTCTTCTATACAGAAAGAGAAAAAATATTAGAAGGGGAGGCATCACAAGAGCTCTGAGCAAACACAAATCAGAAAAGAATTCTTCAGGGTTTTATGGCAAAGGCAAAGCAAGTGCTCTACAAAAGTATTTAAAAAGCCAAGTCCAAGCAAACAATCATTTGCTGTCAGTGAGCACTGAGATGGTTGTTAAAAAGTTTTATACTAATTTTCTAATATAAAAGGCAAAGTGGGGCAGACAAGACTCAGAAAGGAAAAGGAAATAATAAAAGTTTTCCAAAAGAATGTGGGAAAACAGATAAATAATCTACCCAGTTGTATCAGTATTTGGGTTATAAGGGGGGGGGTCAGTATCTGCACTTGGGGGTCTTGTCTGAAATCCTGCATCAGCTTTGGTTTCTGTCCTCAACACCAGGAATTAAATCCAATCATTCCAGAGCTTTTTCCTTTAAATATTCACTGCATAACAAACAGTTCCTGTTTTCCCACACACCCCCTTAGTCACTGGTCCTTTCCCTTTTAATTGGGGAAAATAACAATAATAATAATAGTGAGAATAATAATAATGAGAATAATGATGATGATGATGATGATGATGATAATAATAATAATTCAACCCCAAAAAAGTAAAGTGAAAGCCCTCACTTGGAACAATCAGCTCAATTTCTTCTGACATGGCAGTTCCCAGCAGGTTGGAGGCAAAGCACCGATATTTCCCTTGGAAGTTGTTGATGATCCCTCGGTTTTGAATCACAAAAGTTCCAGAATTGTTGGCAGGGACTATCCTCGGGTCAGAGGATAAATCAAATGGTTTTCCATCCTTAGTCCAGTTAAAGCTGCAAAATAACAGAGGTGTTACACTGGGCAGGTCCCAGGGCTGCACTAAACCAGGGGAAAGGTGGGGCCGGCAGTGTTTGATCAAAAGAAAAGGGGAAAACTCGATGTAAGAGGAGAAAATTGAGTGGCAAAATGCTGCCTCCTGGGCACTTCTCTCCTTCCCAACACTTTGCTCCTGGATAACTGACTGTGACATGAAACAGGAACTCAGAGCTGAAGGCAAGGACAGTAAAGGAGTGCAAAGAGCTGGAGAAAAATGCCAAGAGCTGTAGAAAAGTTGGTGCTTTGGACTGGGCAAGGGCTGAGAGGAGCTTTGCTCACCATCTCCTAAGGGGAACCCAGAAGAAACTCAGAGGATTCCATGGAGGTTCTCCTTGCCAGGGAATCTCCTGTAGTTTTAATGCTGCTGGGGTGTGATTTTGATGAATGCTGAAATATTTGTCACAGCATCTGGAATTCTCAGATGGATTGAAATTTGGCTAAACTGACTCAAAATCAGACCATTGGAAATGACAGTACAACATGCATTTAGTGGAAGATGTACCTTTTTTTTAAGAGCATTGTTTTAAGAGAATAAATTAACACCAACAAAACTCTCTTTTGACACTTCACAGAAGTGTCTTGCTAAAGTATGGAGGGAATCTGCATCCCTATCACCTGCCAGGTACTGTCATATCATTAAAACAGACCAGAAATCTTTTCATTGATGCTCTGACAATCTGGGAAACAAAGGGAATTTGTTATCATGCTACAAATCCCCACTCAGAGCTCAATTAAAAATGATCAAGTAACCTTGCTGGAAAGTAAAAAATGCCTTTTTAAACTTTAAATTGTGCTGCAGAGAAAGGAGAAGGATTAAGGAGTAAAAATGACATGCAAAGCAGCTATTCATTTAGCCCATTCAGTGTGGAAAGCCTCAGGAGGAGCTTTTACTGTGTTATTATTACACCCTTGTTAATCACATTTTCATTAAAAATCTTCCTGCTTTCTCCACTGGTGTAAAATCCATAAAGCTTATCTCGGGATAGTTATTTGAATTACTCCTTCTGTGTTTGTAACATCACCCTGGCCCTGCTGATGTCAGGTACAGACCAGGTATCTGATGAAATGCAAATGTGCTGCCAGAACACACAGTTTAATGTGTTTGGTATTTCCAGGGTGGCTGTGGGTGAGGCAGAGGCAGCTCTTTGATTACCATCACACATCCCAGATTCTGCAGCACAGCCCAGACAAGCTTTTGTAAATCACGGGATGAACTTCGAGCAAGGAAACATCTCCCAGCAAGAAAAAACATGTTGCTATTTATCCA
>VYZS01030217.1:7299-18232 GCA_013400695.1 Neodrepanis coruscans | reverse complement strand
CCCTCCACTGACTGCACCTGTTCCTTTTCCCCTCTTGTTTCTTCTTTAATGTAGAAAGAAATCCTTTTCTGCTATTTGAAACACAACTTTAAAAATAAACACACTGATGGTGGTCTTCTGCAGAAGAATGAACTTCACCTGCAGGGATTTAATTAGCAGTCTCTGGGTAAACAAAAAGGGCAAATTGTAGTAAAGGGGAGCTGATAGAACTGGAGGAATCATGGCTTACCTGGTGAAAAGCTAATAGACTATCAGTTTGAAAACAGTATGTAAAGTGATTCTGGCAGTTCCATTTGAAAAGTATCTTCTATCATCAGTAAAATAAATGGAGCTAAAATCATTGGTGTTAGAAGGCTAATGAAACTGAGTGCAGCAAGGAATACAAGTTTATAAAGAGTAAATCCTACTAAGAAAGTGTACTGTGGCTTAAAACAGAATCTCTGCCTCTTTTGGCAGCAGATAATGTAATTAATGTCATAAATTTGGATTTTTCCAAAGCATTTGGTATCACATTTCAAGAAATCTATTTGACAAATTAGTTTAGAGAGGGCTGTGATGTGAAGCACAGCCAAAAGACCACACAGCAGAAGCAGAATGATGGATAGCCAAGGATTGCAGGCAAGAGAGGAACCTAATGGGGTTTTCTGGNAGAGTAACAATATTTTGGGGTTCTTTCAATCGGGTTGCAAACCCTCTTTGTGTGATTGCAGAGGGTGCAGAGTTTTCTGTGAAACAGGTGCCTCATTAAATTAGGCTTATGTTCAAGAGTGGTTTTTTTGGAAGGAGTAGAGATAAATGGAAATAACAGTTCTGGGCAATTGTTAGTTCAGAGACACCATCAAAGGCCCTAGAATGTTATTTTTAGTTGCAGATGGCTGGTGAGAGAAAGCTGTGCTGAGGGGCTGGGTGCTAATGAACACATGGGATGGAGGAACACCAGCTCACCCTTACTGGGCTTTGTACTCCTCCAGCTCTGCTCATCACTGGGTTGTGAGTTTATCCAGGTACTTCATTAATGGAATGATCTGCTGATCTGGCAGAGAGAGCACTTGCAATTCAGCTGTTACCTTTGATAACATGAGCAAACCAACAGAACTGAATCTCAAGGCAGGTTTTTGAACCACAGGAGTGAAGACTGACAAATTCAACCCAGGTTTTCTCTGGAAGGATGTATAATTGTTCTTGAAGAGTTACTATAGTTTAAGGCTATCCATATTTTCCTTAAGGATAAATAACCCTTCCAGTACCTGAAGGGAGCCTATAAGAAAGCTGTAGAGAGACTGTTTACAAGAGCATGTAGCAATGGGACAAGGGGGAATGACTTCAGACTGAGAGTAGGTTTAGATTACAGATTAGGAAAAAGTACTATGAGGGTTTAGAAACTCTGGCACAGGTTGCCCAGAGAAGCTGTGGATGCTCCATCCCTGGAAGTGTTCAGGTCTGGGTTAGATGGGACTTGGAGCAACCTGGTCTAGCGGGAGGTGTTCCTGGCCTTGGCAGAGGGGTTGGAATTAAATGATCTTTGAGGTCCCTTCCAACCCAAACCATTCNGTTGGGGCTCAAAGCAACCTGGTCTAGCGGAAGGTGTCTGTGCCTGTGGCAGGAGGTTGGAAGGAGATGATCTTTGAGGTCTCTTGCAACCCAGGCCATTCTATGATTCTGTAGTTCAACTCAAAATCATATGTAAACTCTTTTTGCTGGTTTCAGTCTGACACATGCTTAGACTTTATGAGAATTTGAGACTGCATGTATTATTTCCCCGATTTTGGCAATGGACACAGGTCTGTTTTGCTCTGTAAGTGCTGGTGAATTGTTCGCTCTTTATAATTTATGATGTGTAAATTGCTCCTTAAGTCTCCTGGCATTTCTCCTGTCCCCTTCTTGGAGGGCTGGAGTTCTCCTGCTTTTGAGTGGCTTTTTAAGGCAGGACATGTAGTCTAGAGTACTTTCCAAGCAATTTGAGGCATTTCTCACAAACACAGGCTTGTCACAAGTGTGCGTTGCAGGTTTTATTTGCTGTTCATCTGTGCTGGTCTCCACCATGTCTTAGGGATTTCCCTATAACAAGGAAGGCATTGAACTTGTGTTGTGATTACAGGAAAAGTTTATGCTGGTGGAATGTAGGACTGAGGACAGTCAGGGCTTTTCCCACACTCCCCTTGCAGTAACTCCTGCCTCATTCTGCTGCTGCCGCTTTTTCCAGGGAACACCAGCCATGGCACTGCTGCTTCTTCCAGCTCAAACATCCTTCCTGCTCCTCAGTGGCCTGCACCCCAGGCCATCCCTATGGAAACAGCATCAATAATATGGTGCATTCCAGCAGGACTTTCTTCATCAACTCTCTGCCATCACACTTCTATTTTCACTGTTTTCTTAAAGAGCGCAAAAAGTCCTTTCAAAACATGATGGAAGTGAAAAGTGAAAGATAACATTTTGGAATACCTCTTGGGAAGAGGGCAATGGGAGCTCATGGGAGGATAGATGCTATTTGCTTTCTCAGCATTATTTTTATGGCTGCCAGGGGGGAATTTGCAAAACGCTGTTTCTCTACGTACGGCTGTGGAGTGCAGAGTGCTGAGATGCATTTTCTGTAGCTCCTGTTTGATCTTTTTCCTTTTCAAGTCCAACCTGCTACTGCATTCACTTATCATAATCTGGTATGGTGTACATTCACATAGGCTGGTTTTGTCCTGCCATTTATATACCTGCAGCCCTCTCTATGGGCATCATTAGCGTATGAATGCAGAACCAGCCCTTATATGATGCATCATGATTAGGTTCAAGTGTTCAGTGTGTGATAAACCTTTAGCCAGGAGCTGCATTAGAGAATTCTTTGTTGCATATGTATCACTTACCTGAGTGACTGATGCAAAATACTTTTTAAATCAAGGAATGTGAATTGAACTTTTCCCAGTACCTTTTTCCATAAATAAGGCTGTCTTGTATGTGTGTGCTGCAGAGCAGGAAACCAAAGGAAATATTTATTAGTGATAGTTATAATTAATTCTTTTAAAATCACTGTAAACCCATGTGCTCCAGGTCATGTGCCAAGATTCAGCTGACATAAAATCAAAAGTATCAGTCTGTTATGGACAAAATATTCCATATGAGTCAGGGGCTTTGTGCATCCTCCAGAGTGTCTGAATCTGTCTGCTTATGGATGGGCTGTTGTCCTGTTGTGGCAAGGCAGTTCCTGTATCCTGAGTGTGTAGTTGCCTCTTTATTTCTATGTAGTAAAGGCCATAAATTTTTGGTATTTATGCCTGGAGAAGAAAAGGCTTTGGAGTGACCTAATTGCAGCCTTTCCAGTACCTGAAGGGAGCCAAGAGAGCTGGAGAGGGGCTATTTATAAGGACGTGGAGTGACAGGACAAGGGGGAATGGCTTCAAACTGACACAGAGTAGATTAGATGTTAGGAAGAAATTCTTCCCTGTGAGGCTGGTGAGGCCCTGCTACAGGTTATCCAGAGAAGCTGTAGCTGCTCCATCCCTGGAAGTGTCCAAGGGCAGGTTGAATGGGGCTCTGAGTAACTCTGGTCTAGTGGAAGGTGTCCCTGCCCATGGCACAGGGTTGAAGATGATCTTCCAATGAAACCATTCCAGGATTTTGTTGTCTGGTTCTGTGGTTTTGCCTTTCATGGTCTATCACGTCTGCCATTCAGCTGAGCACATTGTGGGGGACAGGAGGCTCCTCTGTTCAAACCAGTGTCACACAGGCAAGTCCAAACAGTCTTGCTGCTGAGCTACCCAGAGACCTGTATGTGATTTGCCTATTCCTGATGGGAAATCTTAGATGCCCTGGCCCAGAGCACTGTGATCCTTTTGCAGTTGGATACACTTTGTATTATTAAACTGAAGATTGTGTAAAATCAGTTGGGAGGTGGGGGGAAAATCAGTGCCCGGTTTTGCAGGATGAAAAGGCAAAATAGCCACACAATTAAGCACTGGAACACATTTTCCATACTCTTCCTGTCATGTTCTCCTGATTTTGTGTCTTGGCTGTTCATCAGAAATAATTAAACTCTCTCCCATGGGCAACAATTACTTGCTTAAAATATTTGAGTAAAAAGAATGCATTTATAATTACCTATCCTTTTTGAAGGTGAAAATGGAGATTATCTTTTGATGAAATAAATGTATGTGGGGAGACTTCACAACTACCAGAGCATCTCACCCTATGGCAGTGGGAATGGTGCTCAATATTGGATGTGATGTGCTTGACAGTGTGTCCCAACCCTCTGGTATGTGTCAGCTTGGAGGAACCAGGGAAAAGGTTTTGGTTTTAGAGTTAGGCCCAAGTCTGAGCCCCTGTCCATCAGTATTCTGGCAAATCTGCATATGGACTTGACGTTTTTAAGCAGCAGGAATGAAGCAGGAAACATATCCAATTTGTACCTATCAAATATCACCCTTTTATTTAGTCACACCGCGTCTTTCCTTTTCATGCTAAGAGTTGTCTTTGTTCCTTTTGACTCTTATTCTCAAGGGAGTTGGAGCTTTGAAAGTGTTTTATGTTTCAGAGCAGCCTTTTTTCCCCCTCAGATTTGTTTACTGATCCATCCTTGGTAAGACCTTTTAGTGAATGTGATAGGAAGGTTATTAAAAATAAAATATTCATCAGGAAATCAGCCATAAACATGTGGGCTGGTTAAAATTCAATTCCTAATTCTTTCAACCTTGACATCATTTTGCTTTTTACTTAATATCTGTGTATACAAATTTCTGAGCTAATTTATTTTATCAACTTACGCTTATTTCAGTTGTTCCTACAACTCTCTCTTGTCTGCTTAATGGCATCAAATAACACGACAATGGTAAAAATGACAAAGACAAATGGAGGGTTGTGACAGATTGACTGAATTTGAATGTCTCTTACTGAGAGAAATGTTACAGGAGTGCCATTAATTGCTTTCACAGCAGCGAGTTATGTTTGTGCATCTTGTCTGTCACTTGGTGCCTGTTCCTGCTCTTCCCATGT
Organism: Neodrepanis coruscans; assembly: GCA_013400695.1. Lineage (NCBI taxonomy): Eukaryota > Metazoa > Chordata > Aves > Passeriformes > Philepittidae > Neodrepanis > Neodrepanis coruscans. The sequence continues at coordinate 13,255 of VYZS01030217.1, read as the reverse complement.
GGAGGGGTGACAACTTCTTCCTTTCAACTGCCTGGGACAATGGTGCAGGGAAGCCAGGGCAGCGAGTGCAGGAGAGAGATACGGGAGGGAAGGCGTAGAAAGTTGGTCCTGGGCAGAGGAGGGAGCTGGATTTAGCTGGATTATTAAATGGGAGTGGGAAGAGAAGGCTGGTACTTGGCAGCCCTCTCTGTGAAGCAGGGTGGCAGTGGTGGCAGTGAGTGGCTCCCCTGGGAGCTCAGGTGGGTCACACCATTTCCACTGCATGATTCCCACTGAGGCTGAGGCCATTGATAAAGCCCGTTTTGGTAATTTGGTTCTTCATTTCCTAGTTCAGTTTTCTACCTTCCACAGGTTCTTTCTCAACCCTTCACTCCTTTCAGCATCCTGTTTCCTCCCACCATTTCTGCTGTGGCTCCAGCAGGTGCTCACTCTGTTGGTGTAATTCACTCAGACCTTTGATCCTCTCATGAACGAGAATTGCAATTCCCCCCTCCAACACTCTGTTCCCTGTTTCCCCTCTGGATTCAGGTGTGTTTGCTGCCAGTCAGGGTATACCCTTGCTTCATCTGCTCCCTCAGATGTTGACGGGCTGAGGAGTCATAAAAACACACATGGCTCTCTCTTACCCCAGACCTGGGAAGCTTGTGCAGGGCTGGAAGAGCCATCCCTGTCCCTTTTGCAGGCAGACGGACGGAATGTCAGTCCAGCTTTCAGTATTTTTATTAGTTCCTTCTGCCTGTCACACAGGTGTTCAGTGGTGCATTTTCTGTTTTGTCAGCCCCATTTTTAGGTGGTTTATATATGGATTTTAGATTTTTTTTTAATAGAGTAAAATATGCTTCAATCCTTTGAACATCTTGCTTTGCAAATCAGCGACTGCAGCCAACAGTCACCTGTCAGCTCCCAGTTATGTGTGAGACTTGTAAAGGTCAGGTAGGAACCTGCATGAACAGAGAGCTCCAAGCCTTCAGCATGTCCTCAGAGCCCGTGTGCTGCTGGCACGCGAGGGAAGGACACGTGGCAGCTCAGGGGGCTGAACCAGGGCTCAGGCACTAACCTGTGCAGTGCCACTGCTGCCATGTGTCCCCACTGCTTACCCAGCAAGGCTGTGCCTCCAGTGGTTCTTCTGGGGGTCCCTGTGGTCTCTGCTGCTGGAGGTGGGGAGGAAAGAGCCATCACTGAATCCATCAGTCTGAGGAGCAGTGCTAGGAGAGGAATGATGTAGGCATTTAATTTTAAGTTTCATTTTCAGAGAGATTTAGAACCACTTCCTCGAGGTGACCAACTTATTTGGAAGCCCGAGGAATGTTTTTAATCTTGGTAATGTTTATTTTATTAAAAAAGAAATAAGGAGTGACCCTGAAAAGGTGGGAGTTGCACACAGGTTATTCATTTCTGAGCTTCTCCTGAAGCACTATTTATCAGACACAGGAATTTCCCAATTTGGTTTCTGACCCATGTGTGTCCCTTGGTGTTCTGTGAAGGTCTGATGTGCCTGGGAATAAGAATATAATTATTTCTTTTTATTGCATGCAGGTTTTCTCTGACTTCTTTCCTTCAGATCTCCAGGTCAAAGAATCAGGAGATCTCAAAGGGCAGGTTTTGAAATACATGCACTCAATTGCTCAGCCGTCAGTCTTAGTTGAAATCATGATTATGCTTTAGAGCAGAGATTGATTTTCTTCCTTGACCACGTTGTCTTTCTGCAGAGGAGATGCTCACTAAGGCTGTGTAAACTCTTGCTCTCACCTTCGATAGAGGTGAGCACTTTTTAAGTGCCACAGATACTTGTTGGGTCACGAAAATCCATTCAGAGGCTGAAAGAACCAAGGCTTGGAGTAAAATCTCTCTTTTGATAAATCTACCTCTTCTCTCTTTTCCTCCAAAAGGTCAAAGCTAATGATTTCCCCCATGGTTGGCTCAATGGGAAGTGAAGTGCAGAGAATCAGAGTTTGTTTACTACTACTTTGTATATCAATATGAGGAATAAACCTAAATAGGTTTCCTTGTAGTCTGGTGCCTGGGGAATGGAAATCAGGGAGCAATTTGCTGGTCTTAGTGTATTTGTGAATGTGCATTTCTGCTTGATGGCAAATGTTAAATCAGCCTTGGAGTCAGTCACCCGCCATAAACTTTCCCCATTCTAATATACACAGAGATGTGTTTGTATCCCAGTAGAGAATGGATTTTGAATTAGCCTTAACCAGGCAGGGTCTCAGTTTTGCTCATGATCTGCAAAAAGAGAGAGAGAACATCTGGGAGGTGGATATTATGAAATTTGATAGACAATGAGCAATTGAAATGTGAGGCTAGTAATGGATTTGCTTTCCCACTTACCTGTAATAGAAGTATGGGAAAAGCAAAGATTTTCTTGTTCCTTTTGACTTAAATGGGGGCATTTCTCATTTATCTTTTCTTGCTGTGGAAAATTGTTTTTCTTTTTTTTGCCATTAAAATATAAATGTATTTCTCCTATACAGATGCTTCCTTCTGAAACAGGTTGTTTTAAAACCTAACAATTCAGGGATAGGAATATGTTATACCCTAACATTACTTTTTCTAATTTTATGGCAGGTTTTCACATCTGAGCTGATTCTGGTGCCAGTTTGGGATAGAAATTCTTAAAAATTGGATGTTTTAACTGGGGTTTGACTGGGGTTACCCAAGAGAGTTTATTTCACAGCATCTGGACCTTGGAAAATATACAGACAGGGGGTGTTTGTCTCTTAAAAGAGTGAAGCCACTTTTTTGGCTGAAAAAAAAAATCAGGGCTTTCCTTCTGATACAGAAGAAGGTTGTCTTTGTTTCTCAGATCAAAGTGTGATCCTGTCGTTGAGCCTGTAAAATGCCCAGTGCCTCCCCCTCCTCCCCTGGATCCTGTAATGCATTGATTCATCAAAATCAATCGCACTTTCATGAATTAGTCATTGGGTTCCTCGCTGCATCTGGACAAATTATGTTCCTCTTCCTGCATGCCCATATCTCAGCTCTGGTCTCTGAAGCAAATGATGCCATTGGGCTTGTTAATGGGCTAGGCTGCTTCTGATACAGAGTTGGCTGACAGCAAATAAACAGTTATTTTGTGGGATTTCGTTTGATCACCTGCAAGAATTACCCCAAACATCTGTGACCTGTTGCCTTCCAGTAGCACTGGCAGAGAGAGGACCTTTCAAAGGCGTAAATTCTGTATTGTCTCTGGCAGTGTTATCACAATAATGTGTCTATTGGTGTGAGAGGGGGGCCCATGGGCCAGCCCAGGAGCCACATCCCTGCAAGCTTCAGGCAAACCCTCCTGCCTCTTGGATACTTCTTGCTGAAAAGAATTGGATGCTTGGCTGATGACAAGCTGCCCATAAAGACTGGCTTGTTGCCTGTGCCCACCTGATGCTGTTTATGACCTGTACCCAGTGCTGGGAGACACTTCAAAAGCAGCAGCAATGCAGGATATGCCCCATGGAAGAACCCATAGAGCAGGGACAGACTGGCTGCTGTGAGGTGGGAGTTTGAGGCAGGATTCTGCATCCTCATCTCCTCAAACACCTTACGGCACCAAATGTCCCACCATTTTCAGTGTTGGGAAAATGGGATGTTACTGTGAGGATCCTTCACTGATTGTGTCACATTCTTGCTGATGTCTGGGCACAGAGTGAGTTGTCCATGAGCAGTGCAGGGATCGTGTCTGAGCACAGGTACCTGCATCTACTGCTAACTCATCTCACCAACCAGCCCAGCGTGGGCTGTGGGCATCCAGCCTGACTCCTGTTGTTCTGTGCTCTGAAGCATGAAATGTAATCATCATTACCTTATTGCTCTCTCATCTCCCCTGGGTGCTGTGCCCTCTGTCCCGGCCTCTCGGCACGGGAGTCATTGCCTACAAAATTCCTCTTGCCTCTTTAAAATCCAGCTGGAGCCTTTGACTCGATGTCCTTCTGTGATAAGGAATTCCTCAGGCTGCCTGTATGAACAAGTATTTCCTTTTATTCATTCCAAATTTACTGGCAATTATTGACTGACCCCTTTGCTCTTGCGTTATGGGATGGTAGGAAAAGAGAGGGATTGATCAATCTTCAGTACACTGCCCTGCAGAGTTAACGATATTTTATTTTCCTGTATTACAGGAGAGAGAAAGAGATCCTTTTTCATTACAAGTCTGATCAATTCCTAAGTTTTTCAGGGCATTCAAGTTCCTGAACTTTACAGATAGTAAAGAATAAGGTGAAAAGGCATAAAGTTGTTCGTGGAATAAATCGTTGAAGGAGATGAAGAAAAATCAACGGTTGTTCATTTATGTGTATTGCTTTGTGCCTAAATAAATTAAAATCAAAATTGTCCAGTGAAGGAAATGCAGGCCTCTGCTCTCCCTGCTGCATAAGATCTTCAGGCAGCATTTATGGAGTCTGAAAATAATGTTTCTGGTAATAAATGGCAGAAATATTCTGTTTTCTGCATCAGCAGATATGAGGATTAAAGGATTTGACCATATTAAACAATTTTGCACAGCTTTGGCTCCCAGGGCTTGCAGGCTGCATTATCAGAGTTCATCTCACGGCATTTCCAGACCTGATTTAAGAAGAGAATATATTCCTGCTTTGCAAGTTGTCACTCCCTAATTTAGGCCATCTTTGACAGAATTAAAAAGCCAAAGATAAAGAGATTATTTTTCTTCTCTTGGAAGTGGGCTGGCTTCCTAAGGCTGCCCCAATCAGCCAGTTGAAATGATGGAGATAATTGAATTGTATTGTTTCTCCCTACTCCCCCGAGCTGTGCTTGTGCTGGCCTATCACATTGCTATGGAAACTTGAAAACTATAGTGGCTGATCTCTGTTTGGGTGAACAAGAAGGTTTCCTCTGCCATTTGTCATCATAATCAAGCTGGACATGGAGTACAGCAGCCTCCCCATGGTGTCTCTCTAAAGCTGCTGTCTCCCACCCTAATCATTATTTTGTAATTCTGAATTTCAAACCATGGACTAGTTTGTTGCTATTTTGGTTATCCACCATAAAGGCACAGCACAGATACCAAAATAGGAGTGAGATGCCTTTGGGGTAACTAGGTGTGAAATAAATCCTGAGCATCCTCCTGCTTGTAGGGCTTGTGTCAGACCAAGGAAGTTAGTCACTGCTGTGCTCCAAAAGGGAATATTCCAATTTTCGTCTGCCCAGAACAGCATGGGACAGGTATGGGTTTTACTTGGTTAACCAACTGCATGTTCTTAAAATTGCTCTTAGAAAAACTGCTCACTGGAGGAAGCTGTTCTGGTTTGTACCCTTGGTTAAAGCCACCCCACCTGCCTTAGTGTCATCCCAGCACATCCTTTTGCAGCAGGGAGTTGCCTGCTGTGGAAGCACCAGCCTTCCTTCCCAACCTTTTGAAGAGTCATTGCTTTGACATCACCTGTGTGGACGTTTGTCTTGTTTTGCATGTTCTCCAGCTGGCTGTGCTGCTCTGGGTTCCTGTGTCAGGCACAGTGCAGTCATACATCATCACCCCTTTGTGTTGCAGGTCTGTACCAAGGAGTGATTTTTATGATCCAAAGAGCAAATTTTTACGTGTTATTGTTTTCGCTTAATATGCCATTTATCTGATAAACATCTTGTAGTCTTCTGAGAGCCCTAAAGACTGATTTTATTTTACAACTATTTTTTTTACATTGAAAAATCATTACATTCGAGGTGAAAAATTATGTAAATAGTCATTAAGCTGTTTTGGGTCATCCTACCTCATCTTCTGGTTTCTTTTTCATAGAATTACAAAATGGTTTGAGTTGGAAGAAACCTTCAAAATCATCTCATTATACCCCCTGCCATGGCAGGGACACCTTCCACTATCCCAGGTTGCTTCATGCCCCATCCAGCCTGACCTTGGACACTTTCAGGGATGGGGCAGCAGCAGCTTCTCAGGGAAACCTGTGCCAGGGCCTCACCACCCTCACAGCCAAGAATTTCTGTGATCTGG
>VYZS01030212.1:55349-76555 GCA_013400695.1 Neodrepanis coruscans | reverse complement strand
TCGTCCAAAACCAGGACAAAGCCGCACCCAGACTGTGTGGTCACCCAGGTGTATGCCCAGCCCAGCTCTCACACCAGAATTTATTCAGTATTTTGACTTCTGAGAAAAAACAAGTCCCAAGGATAAAGACTTTCATGCATTGGTCTCCATTTCAGATGGTCCTAATTATATACCCTTAGCAGATCATGCCATCAGTACTGAGGTGGGGTGGTGAGAGCTGTGGTACAAATAAAGTGAACAGCACCCAAAAAGTAATATTCAGTAACTAGACAGCTACCTTAAAGGAATTTGTAGCCATGTGGGGGTTGATCTCTTCTCCCAGGGAACCAGTGAAAGGCCACAAGGACACAGTCTTCAGTTGCACTAGGGGAGGTTTAGGTTAGACATTAGGAGGAAGTTCTTTACAGAGAGAGTGACTGGGCATTGGAATGTGCTACCCAGGGAGGTGGTGGAGTCACTGTCCCTGGAAGTATTTAAGGAAAGACTGGATGTGGCATTTAATGCCACAGTCTAGTTGACCAGGTGGTGTTAGGTCATAGGTTGGACTTGATGATCTCAGAGGTCCTTTCCAACCTAGTTGATTCAGGATCAGGAGTTGGACTCGGTGAACTTTGTGGGTCCCTTCGAACTTGTCATATTCTGCAATTCTGTGATTTTTTTTTTAACTGGAATTAAATAATTTTTTTCATATTATGTCTGCATTTGATCAAGAAAGAAATGCTACAACTTCTTATTCAATATAAGATCCTATTCAGTGCTGAAACATATGGATCCAAGCCAGCTGTCTCAAATGTGCTCCACTCATTGAAAATAATGACATAATTTTGTCTTACAAATGACACAAGTTCTTTGCTAACCAGCAGAAAACAATCACTTCTACAGTAATATAGAAAAGCTTCACCTTCCCTTTTATTTCACAGATTTCTCATTCTAGTTTTCTTTCATCTACCATTCTTCCATTACTTATATTGAAACTGTAAAATGAAGGGCTCAGTTACAGCTGATCTCAGAGTGACTTTTTGTGTGTATGACTGTGCATAAAATGATAAACAAGAGATTGAGTTAAACATGACACTTACACTAGATTGCTTCTCCTCTGTGTGGTAACTTCCATCTGCATATAGCTTTGTCAGGTTTGGACTGCAAAGGTTAAAGCTTGCTTGGAGAACTTTAGATCACATCTTTCTGGACTCTGATGTGCTTGACATTGCAATTTAATTTTCTTTAACAGAAGTTTTTGTTTTATTTTTGTAATATAGCAAGTCTTCTCTGTGAAAGGTAGCCGAACATTCTGGAAGCTCAGAGCTAGAGTTTAAATTCTGTTGGTCCTGATTGCACTAACTGTTGTATAAACATACAATAGATGTCCTTGTTCCAAACCTCCAAGATGAGAAAAACATAGAAAGATGAATAAGACAAAAAATAATCAAATTGAACAGGATATTCCCAATTCTTATGATTTAGTGCTCAAAACTCTTCATTCATTTGGCCATAATTCAGCCAATAGCAGATTTTTAGGGGAAGAATATAAAAGTAGTGCAATTATAGAATGACATTCCCATTGCTATATATCTCAACTTCCTGTAGTAATTTGTTTAGGGGTTCCTTGTTGTGTTTAGCCATACAAAAAAAAACAACCAGCTGTTTTTTTCATTAATTTGTCTAATTACTTTATAAATGTAATTTTGGGCTCCAGAGCATCCTTTTTCCTTCATCCTATTTCCTTTTATTCACTTTAAACCACTTGTCTCATAACTTCATTAGTTGCCAATAAGTTCTTACACTTAATTGCTCTCTGTTTACTTTCTCTGAACCCAGTCAGTTAGTTTCATGAGATATCAGTACAACTCTTCACTGTCTGCTTTAGCTTTTGCTAGCCTGAATAATTTTGTATCCTTTACTAACTTCATCACTTCACTCTTTAGTCCCTTCACAATTCATTTAATGAACTAATGAGTCAGTATAGCTCCCTTGAGACTCACTGGTCACCTCTTTCAATTGTACAAGTCAACCATTTATTCTTACCCTTTATTTTCTAAAAAAATAATAATCTATGTGACCACTCCTATGACAGCTTAGTTCCTTTAAGAATCTCTGTTAAGAGATGTCAAATGCTTGCTGATAAAATCACTGTATCAATTCAGTTGATGTTGCTTGCAAGTTCAGTGTCTGGATCAAAGAACTGTAATAGATTGATAAGGTAACACTTCACCTCTACACAGCTTTATTTTCGTCTTCAAGTGTTTTCTAGATACATCATATTTATCCATATGTGCACTAACTCTGTTCTTTTTAAATTTTTCATTGTATTTATCTCTTTGTATTTCTCTTGTGCTTCGGCTGATTTAAGCAATGTATCATGCAGTTCATTCATAGCCTTCATAGGGAGTTCCTCTGGACTACTTAGGTAAATACCACATGGTCCTGATTAACAGTTACTGTGTGGTTTACATTTTCATCTAGGCAAAAGTCCTTGTATCAATGCTTCAGTTTGAGATAAATCTTCAGACACTTTCTCTGTAAAGAATGTTCGTGGTATGAGAAATTCCATAAACATCTCTACAGTGAACAGCAAAGCCTTGGCGTTAACTTTAGGCTTTACACATATATTCTCAGACTCACCAATTCTCTGGCATGTGTCCTGCTTTTGAAGTTTGAATAAGTTTCTATTATTACTTTTTAATACCTTTGGTAAATTGCTTGCTTCACATTTGGCTTCCTTATCATGGCTTTATGTTTACCTTGACAATATTTATGTTTTCTTCCATTTTCCTCTTAAAAATTACCCCTAGTTCTGAAGAATGCAATATCACACCTAAGAGCTTTGTTTGGGTTTTTTAGCTGCATTAGTTTCTTTGTGTTTTGACTCAATATTTTTAACCAATAGAAAACACTTAGTCTTCTAACACAGTCCCTAAACTGTCTCCTTGCCCTCATTCTCCCAGGCGTTAACTTACCCTGCTAGTTACTCCACTAACTCCACTGGTTTTGTCTTTTCCTTCACTGGCTTTTCAGAGATTCAGTGCAAATGGTCAGCATTTCAGAACATTTCTGAATCAACATGTCATAAACCAGCTCCTGCTCAGTCCTCAGGTCTAGCCCAAGAGCTGCTTCACTTCTTTGGACCTTTAATTATTTTTTTCGAAGTGCTACTGTTTTCATTTTTTATAATTTAGATCCACCTTCCCTTCTGGGATGTTTACCTCATATGCACCAGGGTGACTGAAATTTCCAGTTACTATAGCATTTCTGCCCTGATAGCTTTTCAAAGCTCCAAGAGTCAGTTGGAATTTCTAGGATCATGAACATGTCTTTTTCTACAACCTAAACTCTCTCCAGGTGCTACTGTCTACTCCTGTCTACTGTATTTTCATGCTTGTTATATTCCGCATAGCTTGAGGAAAGGAAGCTCTTCAACTGTGTAGCCAAACAGAGCAGCAACCATATTCCATGGGTTCTGGTATCCCACCTTTAACAATGTGCAATTCAGGCTCCCAGACAAAGGAGAGGCCCCATGCAATATTTTAGAAGAAAGAATTCTTCTTAAAGATCTCCATATACTGCAACCTAATCAGAGCCAAATCATTTCTACATGAATACTGGAACTGATGAATTTATCAATGCCTTTGTCTAGAATAAGTTTTCTGAATACATCCAAGAAACATTCCAAGGCATATTATTGCAATCTTAAAAAAGGTCATCTTTCGACATAAGACTCTTGGCAATGGGCCTTTAGGGTTAAACATAGCAACATACAAGTCTTAAGTGATTGTTTCTTTTTGCATCTAAACCTTGAAGCTATGGTAAGACTTCATATTAGATTTATAAAGAGAGGGGCCATCCTTTGATAAGATTATGAATTGTAGCTATCTCATATCTTGAGTAACTTTGTGTGAACAGTGAACAGTACTGACTCATACTTCTTGGCACATTACAGCTGTCTGTCATAGTTAGGGCTGAAGGGAGCAAATTCAAAAATAGGAAAAAATACAAACTTAGGGAAGTGGGAGAAAAATATTTAAAGACTATTTCTGAAAGGTAGAAGAAAGGAAGTTTCCTCATGTGTGTGGACCTAAGTTACTATAGATCTTAATGAGGAGAATCAAACAGCAATATTTTATTAACTGTTAAATTGAAAGCAAATGTACCATCTTGAGGAATTATTTGTACCAGCTGTAACGTTGTATTCTCCCCACTTCCCTCTCTGCATATAGTAATCCATATTAGCTCCTCAATTTTTAATCTTGTTTAATGCCAGAAAGAAGTAGATGGCCTATTTCCATTGATATCATTAATTCCCAATAAGTTCAGTTTTCATTTCAGGTACTCAGCAATGACTACACATCTGTTTTCTATGGTTGTTTTACATGGTCCCTGGGATGTAAATGCACAGATTCTGGAATGAAAAAGGGTGTGTGCACAGTGCTAAACTAGAGAAATTCATAAAAGATGAGGATGCTAAGATAAAAAAAAAAGACTAGTTAACCAAGAAATGCCTTTTTTTTTTTTTTTTAACTTATGTTCATATCCAGTAAATTAACTTAGTCTCAAGCCTAATATCCCAGACTGGTTTTGGGAAATCATCTTAAAAATGCTCTGTCTTCTCTGTTATCTGCAGCATTATTTCAAGAACAGATGTACTTCCTCTTCACATATGACAGTGCTGTGCTATTCCTAATCCTCATCTCAGAAAAAGACATTTATTTTGTCTAGTAAAGAAAGTCCACTCCTTGCCTGTATTTCAATCACTCTGTAGATTTTGTGTTCTACGTCAATATTAAAAGTCTCACAGTTCATACTCCGAAAATAAATGGGTTGTTTTAGATAGCATTTTTCAATCAACAGCTCTTACTACTGTAGGTGAAGCTGAGTGCTAAGTTAAAGAGAACATAAACGCATAACATTCTGTAGCCTTCAGTAGCTGTGTTAGTTTGTGTTGAAGTTGATGGCTCGAAGTGACTACAGGCATTCTGTGACTGAGTTGCAGAACTTGAGTGCAAATATTTCTTCCTTGCACTTGTGAGAAGAGATCCACTTCCCCTCGAGATTGGAGGAAACAACTAGCATATAACGCAGTAGATAATTAGGGATCATTAGTCTGAACAGGAGCTAAGTCTCAAGGTTTCATGACTACTGAGGTCTGAGTACAAAGCTGTTATACTCTGCCCCAATACTATTCTGTTTCTTCCTCTGTAGATACCTAGAGGTGTATCTTGTGGAAGCAGACTTCTCTGCCATCTTAAATTCTAATAGGAATTAAGGTAGGGAAATGCTGAGAGAGCTGAAGTCTCTGCTGGGAGCTCTGTTGTATTCCTCTTGTGATCAAGATCATGTGCCTTGTCTTCCAGTACACTACAAAACATGATAGAGTGCATCTAGTTTGAGACATCCCAATGCATGCATCATGTATATTAGAAAACAGCTATTGTGGAAAGCTGCAGAAGGGATACATGAAGATACAGGATCATACTTTCTTATGGGAATTTTCCAGATAGCTCAGAGAAGGAACAGGACTTCTGCAGTGTGAACCCAAGGAAGAGTTAACCAAATGTATTCAAAATATTCCAGTAACAGAGGATAGCAGAGAGCAATTCAGCACAGCAGAAGCATCACAGAGCAGATGGATAGCTAGTGTCATTCTGGTTAGGAGAGAAAATATTGCTTTCTTGGAAACAAGGCCAAGCAGGCAGACATTTGAGCAGGTGGCAAGCTCTTGGTGAGCAGACTTCATGTCTGAGAGGCTGCTTCATCTACATGAGTTTGTTCTTCTTTCATGCTTTTATTTATAAATATTTATAAATATTTTTAAATACATCATCTACTTTAAATGTTGTAAGTACTTTGATTTGCACTTTGTCTTGGCCTGGATTAATAGTGATTTCAAGAGAGCAACAAATAGTATCTTGAGCAGGAAACATTAGATAACAGCTGAACAGCTGTACATATCTGTTAGAAAACTTTTGGTTTGAGAAACAGAAATTTTTCTGGATTAAGAGACATATCTGGTCCTCAGAAAAAGAGAGAGATGGCACCAATTTTTTGATTTGGATTTGATATTGTAGCTTGTACAAATAATTTTTACCCCTCTATACTATTAGCAAAATGTAGGTTGCCTTCAAAAAACTGTACTTGGCTGGTGCCCACATTCATAGTCTTCTCTGTGCAGTGCCACAGAAAGCTGCTAGGCACTCTCTGGCCCTAGCCTGAGACACAGCATCTGGCAGAGGAGGTGGTTCTCTACTGTTTTCAGGAAGAATGTACTCATGTAAACTAGCCTGATGTTGCCCTCTTCTGCCATTTGGTCTCTGGCTCTGTACTTCTTTTGGTGTAGTCAAAGCTAGCTTGATACGAACATCTGAGCTAGATTCTTTAAGTCTAGTTCAAGTATTTGTGCATAACATAGCAATGCAGAAGTATCTAGGAACTCTCATTACATTGAACAGACAAGCTATTTTATATTTTTAGTAGAAAGAAAAACAACAGCCCCACAGTCTAAAAAATATTTATATAGAACATTGCAATTATTGTTCAGAATTAATGAGTTTTATCCCCTACTTTTGGCTTAAAGAACACAAAATCCCAATGAAAGGAAACAGATGTAGTTGTTTTAAGCATTTCCAAAGGAAACTGCAGTAAAGTCTGAAACATCACTGTATAAAAGCCTTGTGTGTCATGGAGATGTTCCGATATTGTTTTCATTTGCCAGCTGTGTGTAAAGAGGGAGTATGTCTGTGGCCAATAGATCTTCCCACATCAGAGCAGTAACAGCAACAAAGCAACGGAAATATTATGAAAACGCTAACTTTACCTTCAAATACACTTGATTTTCCTAAACAAGAAACATGGATTAGGAATCAGTTCAAAGAAAAATGGTCAGAATTTATAATGCTCTACCGAAAAAGACAATAAAAGGAAGAAAGAGCATTAACAAAATGAACCAGTCCAAAGGGAGTGTGGCCAACAAATAAGATATCGGAATGTTACCTCCTGGCTCTCATCCTTAGCTAGTGCTTGTCAGTCTCCATCCTCCAAGAAAAATACCAGCACTTACAACTGTCTGAAGACATACGGCACATAATAAACTAGGAAAGAATTTCTGGGACTGCAAATTAGGTGATTCAAGTCTGCCTCTTCTGCCTCTATCATTGGTGTTCAATGTTATCCATGTTATGGTAATCGCAGATCCAGTGTAGCAGGTATTTCTACAGCAGACCAATAAAACTATAGTCTTTTCCCTGGAAACANTCCTCCAAGAAAAATACCAGCACTTACAACTGTCTGAAGACATACGGCACATAATAAACTAGGAAAGAATTTCTGGGACTGCAAATTAGGTGATTCAAGTCTGCCTCTTCTGCCTCTATCATTGGTGTTCAATGTTATCCATGTTATGGTAATCGCAGATCCAGTGTAGCAGGTATTTCTACAGCAGACCAATAAAACTATAGTCTTTTCCCTGGAAACAAGCTGGTGATACAAGCTTCCCGTGCTTTGGTTTTCCTATCAGTCAAATGGGGAATTTCTGTTTGACAATGATGTCTGTTATGACTGTTAGTTTCCGATTGGTGTTCTTCTTCACTAGCTACCCAGTGTGTTGGGGAAACAGCTGTTTGAACATGGCAATCTGTACATCATAGGACCCATTTCTGCATTCCACACTTAACTTTGCCGGGATATGGTAAGACCTGACTACATATGGATTACAAGCTACCGAACACTTTAGGAAAAAATCCAAATCAAAACATCCAAGCAATAAAACTTCTTAAAATGCCTTTGAATCATATGATTTTATGATAGTTCACACTTTAAATTACTGATATCCCTGGTATCACCTGGGATAGTGTTAATTTTCCTAGTAGTTGGTACAATGCTGTGTTTTGGATTTAGTATGAGAATAACATTGATAACACCGATATTCTGGTTGTTGCTAAATAGTGCTTTCTCTAAATCAAGGACTTTTCAGTTACCCATGCTCTGCCAGTAAGCAGGTGCCTGGTGGGCAATGTATGGCCTGGACAGGTGTCCTGAACTGGTCAAGGGAATATTCTACACCATAGAATATCATGCTCAGTGCATAAAATAGGGAGAGTTGCTGGGGGCTGCTCGGGGACAGACTGGGTATCAGTCAGTGGATGGTGAGGAACTGCATCATGCATCACTTGTTTCACTTGGATTTTATTCCTCTTTCTCTTCCTTACAATGATGATGATTTTTATTATTACAATATTTCATTTTCTTTGAATCATTAAACTGTTCTTATCTCAACCCAGAAGATTTGCCCTTTCTTTCTGGTTCTTCTCTCCACTGGGTTAGGATAGGAGGTAGAGTGAGCATGAGGCTTCATGGGACTTAGTTACTGGCTGGAGTTGAACGATGACACTGACATTTTCAACTAAGAAGTGACAAAATATCTATGAACTAAAAAAAACCAATAACGCATAACTAATATAAAATAACGGCTAAGATCTGCAATGGAGAAGATGATAATTCCATGTGAAAACCCTGTCTTTGGTTTGTGCTTTCTTAATGTACTTCTCCAAGAGTGTCTTTCCTGTCTGTCCCCAGTCAGTGGCTGACTGCTTAATTTCTCCTTTTATTTATTCTGGTCACCTTTTGCATTTCAAAGGATTATTCTTCCAGTTCCAAGAACTATAGTGGTGCCCTGACATCTCTCAGTTAAACAGTGCTACTTTTTAAAAAGCCCTTAACCCTAAAAAACCTAAACAGAATTTAAAGGAACCCTAGTACCCTAATGAAAGAGTATATGGTAATAAACTTCTAGTGACCCAACAAAAAGAAAATATCAGAGAACAATAAACCTTTCAGGAGAAAATATTTCAGTTAAGTACATATCTGATTCAACAAATACCATCTACAGTGTTAATAAAATACAAGAAGGCTGTCAAAGTCTACTTGCTGGACAAAAGCTCTAGATAAGGGAACTTCTGTTTTTCCACCAAGGGAAGATACAGTCCCAAGTAAAGAGAGGGGTGAGTTGTTGTGTGGCCATATGATATTCCACATAGGTGTAATTCAGACTCACAGAGGAGGAGAAGGAAAAGGAAGCACTCTTAAATTTTCAGTCCCACCTCAGCACATGAACTCTTTTGCTGGGAAATGACAAAGGACAAAACTTACTGTCTTTGAGCAGTCTATATCCACCAAAGAGGATCAGTCATGAAGGTATGGATATTCTTGATATTTTCACATGATTTCATCAAATCACAACGGCCTGTGAGAGTCAAGATGATGAAGAAAAGCAAAGTTGTCAACCACGGAAGTCTACCTGCCTGTAGAATACAGCAGCCTAGGTCATAAGTGCAAGGCCAACTGATTATTGGACACCCGTAGGGTAAATTCTGTAAACATGAGGCTACTTTTTATATGTAATAAGAAAGTCTTAGCATAGATGTATGATTACATAAATCCACGTGATATCAGCCTAAATAAAACAAAATTAACACAAAGGTTACATACACATGGCAATGCCACATGGAGTCATTTTGTCAGGCAGGTTCCTGTTGAGCTCATGGCTCCAAAACTGATAGCTCTGATATATTGGAGTTATCCACTGTCCATTCTGCATTTGAACAGGATACGAGGGTAGCACTTTATGCTTTAGGAACTAAAGCTCAGAACAATCTATTGCACATACTTGACTGCTGTCAGTTCAACAGGTTATGCATTTGAATATACAACAAATTAACTCCCTCCCATAAAGTACACTAAAAATACAATTCACTTTATGTGGCCAATGGGCATGGACCCCCCAATGGACGAGCCACAAAACTGTGTCTTGCACGAGGAGAATAGTTTTATTGTTGTTACAAAGCTAGTTTTATATTCTAAAGATAGTTTATGTTTCTCTAACTGCATTTGGATAACTCTAGCCTTTGCTACAGGATATTTCAAAGGGTCTCTAATAGTCATAGGATGTTTCAAAGGGTTTCTGCCACTGATCAGAATTTTGTCTATCAGCCTTCTTTTCAGCCAATCCTGGAAGGACATGTTGTACAAACTAGTCTCTGTATATGGTGTTTCCGAGCTCTCTGTCCTTTGGTGAAGCTCTGTTCTTTTTGATCTTTCCTGTTCCAATTTTCCATTTGCCATGCACAGCTTGCCAAAAGCCTAAACAAACTTTTTAATGTATCTTTTCATATAATGCCACAACTTTATGAATGAATATATTGTTATGTATTTGCACTGAGAATTTGGAGGACAAAAAATAGCACCTTTGACTGGAATGTCATTTTAACAGCAAACTGGACAGAAAGAAAAGAGAGTGGAAGCTAAGCATCCCTGTCTTCCAAAGAGTCAAGAAAACATGGGTCAGTTTATCAACAAGAAACCCTCCTCTGCAAAATCATAGAGGAGCCACAGGGCAAGAATATACCAAGAACAATTACACAAACCCAAATCCAAAAGTGGATTTGCAGTAGCTTGTGCCATATCTGCATAATGCTTCTCATCCTTCACCTATCCTTCTGTCCTGTCTGAAATGCATCAATCATCAAGGCCTCTAGTTCCATCTCCAAGGACATACAGCTGGGAACAAGACACTGATGACTGAAGCTGCAGGTAGCAGAGGCTTCAAGTGATGAGCCTGTGCAGGAAGGTTCTTCACAGCCCTGTTTTGACAATGTGTGTGTGTTTTTGGAGGAGGTGAACATGCCAGAATACACCTACAGAACAAAGGTAGAGTCACCCTATATTCAAGGTCAATTTTTTTTCAAAATTCCAAAATAAACAGGGGCCCTCCTGTATTCAGGATCTTAAACTGCAACAAAAGCAGAACTTACTCAGTTCTTTCCCTTTTCCAGCTTCCAATTGTTAATTCCAGTTCTAGACCATGCTGCAATATATCTTGGATTTACTAACTACAACCTAGTATATGACATGTTAACATCTCTTTTTTAATTGAGTTTTACCTTGTTGTAGGTTGAATCTAAAGCCGTTTTTTCCCCCTTCCCCCTCCCCCAGCGGGTGGGGGGCGGGGCNCCGCCAGAGCTAGCTGGGGCAACATCTCTGCTTGTCTCTGCGCCGAGTTTGGCCCCGCACGCAGGCTGATTGGCGACTTTAGCGACAGCGGCACGGATTGAGGACCACATCTTTCCATCAGCAGTGGTATTCCTTCCTGGGAAAGGGGGGTGGGCATTCGCGGTTTTTTTTAATTGTCCCCGTGCCTTTTCAGAGCCCGGCAGAAACCTAGCGTTACCTTAGAGTTCTCCTAATCGGCCCCGGAACCCAGAAGAGCTGAGGTCGCAGTCCTTCTCTAATTATCCCGGTGCCTCCTCAGGAGCCCCAACAGAAAACCCGGCGCTACCCTAGAGCTTTTCCCATCCAGATGCGGGGTCTGGGAGAGCTTAATTTGTCTGTCTTTTACGCTTTATTGTCGGTTTTCTGTGTGTGTGAAATAAACCTTGTTATTTGTTTGTTTTCTTTTTTGGGGGTGTGTGTGGCTTCTCTTGGACCTCTCTTGTCAGTACCACGCTTCCTAGTGGTAAAACCACAACATACCAGTAGCTTGCTGTTCTACATTTTGGATCTATACCTGCATATTGTTCCCTAAAAAAATACAACAGAAGACTCCTCTCCATAGCCAGCTCCACCTTACTCATTTTATTCCTTTGTATCTTGAGTAAGGCAGGCATCCATCCTGGCTCAGTTCATGTCATTTGCAACATATTTAGGATGCAATATTCCATCTTAACAGCAACAGAGTACATGCTGCGCTTCTGTAGAGTTATGAGCAGAAGCTCTGCAGAGCTGAGAACCTGTTTCTCGAGGAAGGTAATTAATTTTCAAGTTAGTAATTTGTTGTACACATATTTTCTTCTTCCTTCCTCCAGTTTTAATAACTGAACAAAGTGTTTGAAAGGAATTCCAGAAGAAGAAACTTTGTTTGGTTACGACAGAGTTGAGTTCTTTTCCTATTGTGGACTTCCCAGGAGAAATTGGGCCAATCTTGAAAACATTTCCCTTCACTCTCAGTAAAATTTAGAAAGTGAGAAGGCTACCATAAGAATAAATCAACTATCTGTTCCTAGGAATTATGGGATTGAGACCACAGAGAGCTAAAATTCTAGAGTCTGGAAAAAAAGGAATAGACTATAAGAATAGACAGTGTCCTTCACTGTCTCACCAATGTAGCTCATTAGCATGGACTATGAAAAAATACTCAGAAATGAAAGGATAATTTTTCCACAGGCCTATTAAATTCTTGGCCCTTGTTTGGCAGGCGTCCATTTTTTTTTTCTGGATGGAAAATATTCCTTAGGATGGATAACCTTGAAATAAGTTATGAATTTCCCACAGGTCACAAATAATCCTGCAAGCCAAAACAGCCTGATGTTTACCACTTTGGCCTAAAGCTACCTAGGGACTCTTGCTTTTGTAGGTCCTCAATCAGTCTTGTTTATCTAAGTTTGTGAGAAGACTCCAAGATTAATGAAAAACAGAGATGTTCCAACAAAGACCTTGGAGGAATGACACAGAATCCACACAGAAATAAGGGATTGGAAACCTGCTCTCCTAAATATGATCCAATACATGAACTGGGCTGGAGATACAGCTAGATGGTTTTATTTGGCTAGGCACAGATGTACAATCTGTATATAGAAACTACGAGATATATGAGACAAAAGAGAGGAACAGAACTCTGTTTTACTTGTTCACTTAAGTCCAAAAGAACAGACCCAGGTAAATCAAAAGTAATGTGCTTTTTCTAGCATAATCATAACAGCACTCTCTTGCAGTGCTTTTTAATCAGCTTAACAAGCCTTTAAGTTATATATTTTTTACATTCAAATTTAGTGTTCTATCAAGTTTACTTCAATTAAAAAAATGAAGGCTGATCTCATATCCACCAACTGAATTCCCAGTTGTTATTTACAACAAATAATTCTGACATTATTGTTCCAGATACATGTTACAGGCCAGAGAAGAATATATATGGCAGATTGTCATACTCTGATGCTATGACTCATTTCCCTTTTTGCTAACCAAGCAGACTTCCTTTTCAAAGAAGGCTGCTGAATGCATTTTTGATAGAAAGCAATTTTCTTTGCCTGTGGCCTCTGCCAGAATTTTAGATCTTAGTGGCATAGCTCCATGAAAAGTGTCTTTCTTCTTGCTTGAATTTTCTTCACTCATCAGCATTTGCCTGTCAAATACAGCATTGTAAGGGCAGTCAGCTGCCATTCAAGCAGTGCTGAATGCAGAGTCCGGCAAAACTGCAGCTGTACAGGATACAGCACCAGCACCCTGGCAAAGATTTGGGCTTACTGTTTTGATAGACTAGAAGTGACAAGGGCCAAGAAGAGAAAATTGTTGTGAGTCAGGAGAGAAGCATGCTTGCCCTTAAGTGACATTCCTTATATAGAAGACAGGTTTAAAAGACTGTTTTCTTTTAATTTTTATTTTTCTTATCTCATTGTTGTTCTTCTGAAAGACAGCAAAGCGGTTAATGTCCTCACAAACTTAAAGCCAAATATCAATACCTTCTAAAAGTTCATGATATTTAACAGATTAGCACTGGGCAGATGCCTGTAAAGAAAACAGTCAAACGTGCAGTTTACGCACTTGCATCTAGTCCCTCACAAAAGGGCACAACAGTTGCACACATACATACAGCTAGGAACATCCAAGGAAAACAAGATCTTGATGTTTGTTTCTAATGTGTGCAAGAAAGATATTAGTGTAAGAAACCTGAATGAATTGTAATCCCAATACAAAACCTTAATATGACTTAAGCCTATCTAGAGTGGTTGAATTTCAAAGTTGTACAATAGGAGATCAAAACGTGAGCATACCACTTAAACCAAGTCCTTAAAATATACATGTACTTAAGCCTTATATAAGAAGATTTAAGGAGTATATAAACCTCATTTTGGCACAAAAGTCGTGTCACATCTGGAGAGATCAGAATATGTACAACTCTTTGATTCAATCTGCTCACATCTACAAGAGATAAACTGTATATGAAGGTTGCCTTTGAAGATTAAAAGGCTGCTAAAACTGAACTCTTTTCATTATCTCTGCTAAGTATCTCTGTATCAGTATCTTTCCTGAGGAACATATCTATCGGTTATTTAGGCCAGAGTTTGGCTTTCAGCATGTATGTTGATTCCACCAAGTACTGATTCATGATAACACATTCAAGCATTGCCAAGTGTAGGCAAGTCACACCTATCCCACTCTCAGGACTTTGTAACTGGAAACTAGTAAGTCTATAAAATCCCATGTGTCACAGAGAGAGGAGAAAGGGAGATGCTGTTCAATGTCTCTTCCAGGGGAATCAAATAAAGCTACTAAAAAATCCAGGCTCAAAATAAATCGAAGGTAATTGTTATTACACCAAGTAGATGAGCTGTGTGCAACACCTCTTTGGAAGATAATGTAGAAACTGAAACCTTAAACTGGTGGAAGACTAGATAAGCTCATGGAAGAGAAGCCAACCAAGGCTTATGAAATACAAAAAGTAAATCCTTCTTCGAAAGTCTCCAAAACAAAAGTGTTTGGAAGACAGGAGAATACAAGTGGAAGTGCCACATATGATTGCCTTACTACATAATTTTCTACATATTTTGGGTACTCTTGAACAGTAAAAGACTGGATGAGATAGTTCTATTGTTTAATCAGGTGTGTGACCCTTCTTAGTGTCTGATAATCCTCCTCAGCCTCAGATTTGTCAAGCATGACTGACTTCAAAGCAAGCAATCCTTTATTTTATGTAAGAAAAACTGATCAGTATTTGAGTTACAGTGTAACATTAAAGAATCATTAAAAAGATAAAGACCTCAAAGAGAAACTACAATGCAAAAGCTGTGAGAATTTTATTTCTGCTTGCTTTATTGTAAGGCATATTAAGGGAGGGTTTTCAGCTAAAAATAAAATAGCCTCATTATTTTTTTCTAAAATGAAACTGATTTAACAAACTGTCATGTCAATTGCACTGACTGAACAAGGAATATAAAAGAATCACTGTTTTGCTACTGTTACATAGAAATACGCATGTGTGATAATTGAAGATGAAAAATTTTAAGATGGATATGCGATTTCCACACTGTCTGTGAAGGCAGAGAAGCATAGTGACATAAGAGAAGGTTGCAGAACCAGTATAGATGTGGCTGCTTGGTCTGCTAGAGGCAGAATAGTCTTTAATGTCTTGGACAGTACCTGTCGTACCTGTTTATCAGGCCTCTACTAGTATAATCGTCCTTCTATTTTTCTTCTTATGAATATTCCTTCTCAGAAATATTGCTGGCATCTGTGATGGTTTCTGCTGCTTGCCTAGACTTTCTTCCGATAAACCTGCATTACCTTCCCCACTATCTGAAGAAAGATTCTTCTCTGATGCCCATTCCTACAAGATAGCTGAAGTCAGCAGAATCTAGTAGTGACAGAAAATTCATGATACAGTGTGAATATCCTTTAAAAACCTTGAGTTTAAGATATTTTCTCTGTGTGTTACACCATAGCTCTGTTGCTACTTCCCTTCCTCTTCCTCTCTGGAGGAACACAGCAAGCATCAAATGATGGAATGGAAGAAGCCAATCCTTACTACAGTGTTTTCATTGTTTGTGCCCCGCCTTTTTTTTTTACAAGATGAGATTAATATGCTGTGGAGAGATTAGAGTGCCAAGATATTTGTGGTTCATCTAAATGGAAGCAGCAACTGGGAGCTTTGTTATATAAATGTGTCTGTGGGCCAGATTTGCTTCGCAAACACACAGCTGTACTGCAGTAACATACTCATTTTCTTTCTGTCTTTCTGGACAGTCACATGAAGAAAATATACAGTCTTTTACATTATGTAGGTAGTGTAATCAATCTGGAATACTTCAACAGACCTTGCAACAAACATCTGAGAGGGAAAACCTGGTCTCAAGCCAACATTTTTCTTGGTAATTCTAATGAAAGAACATACAATGACCTGAAATAAGACTTAACACAGAACCTTGACCCAAACTTTGTTGAAGATATTTTCATCCAAATTTAAGTCAGAAGTTTGAAGGTTCTGACCTGTTTTCATAATGAGACAATTCCACACACTCAATGAGCAACAACCTCTTCAGAAATTCTAATTTCAAAGCTTGGGCCAGTGATTGAAGATACTTCACTGCCTGGCTAGCCTGTTTGTATATGTGTAAGCGTGCCTTGAATAATTTTTATGAGACTGTTTACTGCAAAGAAATGATAACCCACTTGTTGAGAACAGCATGTCTATAACGTAAGTAATTAATCTTTTCATGCTGATTAGCTGTACTTTGTAGCACTGATTCCTAGAAGAACTGCTACATGTCCCTTTAGAAATATATTCTATACTCTTTTATCATTAAAGTGAGAAAAAAAGAAAATACTTAAGATTATTAGTAGCAATTAACAATGTCTACTAAATATTTTTTTTCAGAATGAAAAATAGATAATGAAATTACTATCTGGGTTACAAATTGCATTCAAGAAATTCTTTGTAATGTATTTTCCTTCCCAAATGGTTTATAAATTAATATATCATTAGCTGTGTCAGTGTAGGTTTATACTTCTTGGTGAAAGAGAAGTCCTGGAAAACAAAAAAAGTAAACCCCCCAATTGTAATAAAATCTAACTTTAACCACCAGCCTGCTGGACGTGGTTTTAACATGATAGATCTAAACATTAAAGTCAACTAGCATTATAATGGAAATACGTTGGGCCTGACAACTGGTATTGCTTACTGAACGCACTCACGTGCAATGCTAGCATGCAGCTGAAATGAGATATTTACGTCCTAAAGGATTAATCTAAGAATCTTGTACAATTCTTCATCCTACTGGAGTAATTTTCCCTTGGATTTCTGATTTGGTAGTGAACTTTTCATTTTCGTGGATTTCTTCCAAACAGTTTGATCTTGAGGTTTCTGTAAATAGGCCACCTTCATTATTTCCAACAGTTTGGATTTACATTTTTAACATCTACATTACTCTCTAGAGTTCCTGTTGAACAACAAACAAGATGGTGCACGCGTAAGATAGCTGAGTCAGAAATAGCTTCAGGAACTGTGTAACACAAAAATGCTCCTACAATGGGACCTTCAGCTAGATGCACAAATTTGAGCAGGAAAAATCCAACTTAGTACCTTTCTTCTCCACATACAATGTTTTTCTTTTCATGGTAATAAATGTTGGAACAAAGCTCCTTACCTTGTGTAGACAGACATGGATAAGGGGACGGAACAAGCCTATGACACCTTCTGTGCCAAGTTGAGAGCAGCATCCCAGCCCCAGCGAAACATCATTCCTTCACAGGTAGGTATCCTCAGATAGACAAAGAAACTGTGGCTTCCCATTCCTTGTTATTAGTGTCAAAAGAGTTGGAGATGTCCTTCTTCATATGTCATATGCTTATTACAGAAAAATTTTATTTACTCTCTCTTTGTTTTCAAAGAATTGTCTTGTGAAAGACAGGGGTGGGCAAGGGCCGCCAGACAGAGAGGAGATACCCACCCACTCTCATGGCACAGCCTGATGTGGGATATATTCACTTTGGCTGTGTGAGATACAGCTGATGCTGAACAGCGGCACAACTCCACTCCTTCAAATTGAGATAGAGGTCTCACCACAAGCAGTTTGTCATGAGCTTCATACTGGCACGGGCAAACTCGGATCCTGCCTCAACAGACTTGCAGAAACCCAGCTGTGCTGCAGTGCAGCCTTGTTGTAAAAGCCTGTTTGTCTCTGTGGAGAATTGACCAAACCCCATTACGCAATAGGGGCTTTTTGTTCCCTTTACTGCCATTTGTTTCCATGGTAGCAATATGGAAAAATTAGGATTTGTAATGTAAAATCAAGGAAAGAGGTAATTATTTTCTGTCAGAAGCCAGTTTGTGATGTACAGTGATATACCTCTGAGAGCTAACCTGAACCTGTTGCATAAAGAATGAATACATTTAGCATAAATGACAAAATAAGGAATTTTATCTTATAGGTTTCATAATGGTTCCCTTCAGCTGAGATTTATATGATTAATTTTTACATTTCTATGATCCAACATGGAGATAATACTTAGATGTAAACCAATACATATCCGAAACAAATGGCAATTTCATAGCAAAATCTTCTACTTCTTTAAACTGCATTGCAAATTAACTTAAGGTTATGCAACACCAGAACATACTGCTCCTGTCAGGCACCAACCTAAACGTTTCTTAATACGTGTTCATATAGAGCCCTCCTGTGTTTGCTAAGTTTCATTACAACAGCCGTTAAATCTAAGGCAGTTTATTGACCTACATTCACATGACTGAACTCTAAAAGGGATCACCAAGCTTCTGTCCTCTGACATTTACACAACATGGACTGTTGAATTCCACTTGCCAAATACTGCATCAAGCACCGAAACATGACAAGTGAGAATTCACCGTTCGCTCTTGGTTACACCATTTTTCAGCAGTAGGTACAGTAAATAAAAATAACTTTGTTGTTGTTGTTAGTATAGCTTATGATTTTTATCATAGAAACATAGAAGCATTGAATGGTTTGTGTTGGAATGGACCTTAAATAGCATCGAGTTCCTCTCTCTCCACCATGGACAGGGCCACCTTCCACCAGACCAGGTTACTCAGAATCCCATCTGGCCTGGTCCTGAACATCTCCAGGGACGTGGCATCTACAATCTCTTTGTTTCGCTGCCTCACCACTCTCACAGTGAAAAATTTCTTCCTAATACTAATCTAAACCTAATTATCGTTTAGTTTGAATCCATTCCCCCTTGTCCTATCACTACCTGCTCTCGTAAAAAGACCCTGTCCATCTTTCTTGTAGGCTCCCTTCACGTAGCAGAAGTCACAATTAGGTCACCCTGAAGCCTTCTCTTTTCCAGGCTGAACAATCCCAACTGTCTCAGCCTTTCCTCATAGGAGAGGTTCTTCATCCCTATAATCATCTTAGTGGCCCTCTTCTAGACTTGTTCCAACAGGTCAATGTCCTTCCTGTGCTGGGGACCCCAGAGTAGGATGCAGTACTACTCCAGGAGGGGTCTCACCAGAGAAGAGTACAGGGGTATAATCCCCTCCCTTGACATGCTGGCCATGCTGCTTTTGATGCAGCCCAGGACACAATTTGCTTTCTGGACTGCAAGTGCACATTGCTGACTCATGTCCAGCCTCTCATGCACCAGGACCCTCAAGTTCTTCTCAGCAGGGCAGAACACTTTTTTGATTTGTTCCTGCATGCTTTATGTATTGAGATGTTCAAAACCTGACTGTTCATGCCCATGAGCAGCATGCTTTGAGCAGGGGCAGTAGACTGAAACCATCTCTAGAGATGGCTTCTAATTTTAATGGTTCTGTGATACTATAACTCTTCACTACTTTTTCCATATAATTTTGAATCATACTGACAATTCTCTAAATGACATTGGAATAAGTAGTATCCCTCTTGTAATCTTAGTGCTTAGGAGAGAATATGATATTAAAGGCAATTACATTTAAGAGAATTCACTATGCTCACATGCTTTTAGCATATGAGAAACAGTTTAATTATGTATCTGTGGATAGCCCAAAGACAGGCGAACATGATATTGCAAATTACTTTCACAAAATATTACACATTCATGAGAGAAACATCTATGAGTTCTGTCCTACATTCACTACAGTAATAAAATGTCTGTTGTCGAGGAGAAACAAGGGTTTTTATAAAAATAAATCACACAAAAGAAAAGGTGAATTATTTGAACTGATTTAAAGTATTATGCATATACAGGATTCAAGTGAAATACAAAGCTTTAGTTACACTAATATTGAAAGTATTATAGCAAAGGAAATAATGTGTTTGCTAAAGTTTTATTTACATTTCAAGGGAAATTCGTGAATGGGGCACAGCTAACTATTCTAAAAGAACAGAGGACATTTACTCTTCTCTAAATTTTTGTCATTAACTCCCAGGAGCTGCTTACAATACAGTAGTTTGTAAGTATTACTGGTCTACTGGAAGACAAATATAAGCTCGGGTGCCTAGTGTCTGCCTACACTTTTGAAGACTTTTTTTAAAATGTTTTTTCTGGAAGGAAATTAATAAAAAGCTTTAAATGGAGACAACCGGTTACAGTTGAGACTACTATTTGTGAACATCTCGTTCAAACCTTCCAAATAACAACCGGTGAATCTAAACTGCACATCAGAGTGGATCTGGATGATGCAGCCCACTGAACTCTTCTTACAGTTTGGATAGCGCACATTTACATAGAGGGGCTATTTCATTAGAGAATGAAAATTTCAGTAATTGTAGTGACTTGAAGGAGATTTTCTCCAGTTCACAGACAGAACTCTAAAGGAGATTGTTACTACCTTTTTCTAGAGAACAACACACAATGTACAGATGTAGATTTGTAGGGGATTAAAGAGTCTTTAGGCAACGCAATGAAATAGAATCCTGTTATCAAATTCCCCTTTAACATTTTTAGAACTATCTCAATGCTATATTTGAGAGTAAGAATAACCAGCTTTAAGAGTGCTAAATGAACTCAAAGGTTTCTTTTCTGTACTTCTAATATTTACACAGAGAACAAGAGAGCTTGACTTCTCAGTCAGCCAGGGTGCCCATGGAACCAATTTCAGTACCTTGGGAGGCCTTCAGCAGCACACTCATGTGGCTGCCACACAAGTTTTGATAATCAGGTCATTTAAAAAGACTGACAAAAGTGCATAGTCTAGGCTGTTGCAGACACATACTGCATCAGCATGACAATAGTGTGTGTAAATAACAATTCAGAGTGGGATAACAATTCAGAGTGGGACTCCTCTACAGGGGGAAATAAGCTTTGATATTGCTATCTAATCAATGATGTTATGAGGTAAGATGTTCAGACACATGATCAAAGCAATTAATCTCAGAAAACTTTTTACACTGAGTAATAAAACATTGGAAGAATGCAGCAAATGTTTTAGTTACTCAATGCTGCCATGTGGAACAGGATCTAGCAACTGGCCATACTCTGAAAACGAACTTAACTAGGGAGATCACTAGCTGGGCTTCTGCCAACATTAAAATACTTATGTCTCATTCATGGTTCAAAAGAAGAGAACACTGCATAGCAGCTTCTGTCCAGGACTGCATTCCTGATTCTAGCTGGGAGGCTAGAAGATCTACACATTGCCAAAAGTTAAGCTAAAAAAAAAAAAAAAAAAAAAAATTTTTTTTTTTTTTCTTGCAAATTTTCTTCTGGGGCCG
>VYZS01030212.1:7404-54628 GCA_013400695.1 Neodrepanis coruscans | reverse complement strand
AAAAAATCCACACAATGGCAAAAATTAAAATAAAAAAAAAAAAAAAAAAAAAAAATTTATTATTCTT
This sequence comes from Neodrepanis coruscans, assembly GCA_013400695.1. Lineage (NCBI taxonomy): Eukaryota > Metazoa > Chordata > Aves > Passeriformes > Philepittidae > Neodrepanis > Neodrepanis coruscans. The sequence goes on along the minus strand of VYZS01030212.1, from coordinate 54,561 downwards.
TCTCTGCAGATCTTGCTTCAGGAGTGCAAAACTATGCAGTCAATAGAAGTGACCAAAAGCTTGGGCAGCTTACTGATTTAATTGGATATCAGTGATCAGGGCATTGAGAAGGAAACTCCAGATCTTTGTTTCCCACTTCCCTATTCATGGGTATTGAGTCGAAGCTGGCATCTGGAAGAACCATTCCTGATGCAATTTGTCAATCCTGTAGAAAAGCAGAAAAATCTAATTATGCTTTCAAAACTGATGAAAATAGTTATCCTGTCTCTGTTCTGGGATCTATGTCAAATACTAATTTCAGTGACAAATTGAAGGACACATGTTCATATTAAGTTATGAATGCCTCTTGATTTGGGCAACAATGCTACATGTCATTCCATGAGACACCGAGCATTTTGTGGATAAACTGCTGCAAAGCAATTCAAAGGGCTATCAAAAGCCATTAACACTGGATGGATTCTGTGGGAGGAATAACTGGCTTTCTACCAGGAGAGACTGATGTGAGAGCTTTCTGTGAAGAACAATTCAGAAAGGGAGAATGAAGAAAAAAGGAAGAGGCTTCTAGAGGATCTGGAGTTTGAAAGCTGGAGAAGAAAAGGTGTCACATCTTTAAATTATGTATATGTTCTATCTTGAAGTTACTTCATCAACAGAGAGAGAAGTGAAAGCAAAGCTATGACTACACATTTATTATGTGGTACTTACATTGACTTAAACAATTAGCACCTAAATCATATATTCCCCTCTTTGCAGGTGGGACTGCTTGGTAAATTGCCTAAGGGAACAGAGGCAGCTAAGAAGAGTTTAGCAAAAAACAACAGCAATTTGGGACCCAGAAGCAGTCACTTCATTCCAGAAGTGGTTTGAGGTGAGGTCCCAGTCTCAGAATGGGAAAGTTTTGCTCCAAAGGTCATCTTTCCACGAAGAAAGAAGATTTTTTTAATTGGAATGGGTTGCCATGGCAGGGCTGTGGAATTGTCAACTTCAGGGAAGACAACATCAGTAGCAACTCCTACGAGATCACCTAAACAAGCTCTAGAAGCAATGGTTAAGGGTAAGTCAGACACTGGTTGTGGATATAACCATCAGGTATGAAACGAAATTATCCTCACTTGCTGATGCACTGGCTGAGAAGGTGAGGAAGTCTCAAGGAGCAAGTCCAGGTGGTGACAAATGCCAAAAATACTGCGTTTGTCAGATTCCCACTGAGACATGTGTGAAGTGGTATGGTGTCAATTACAGGCTTCTATTCAACCTTGGGCTCTTGAAAACCCAACAGGAATAATGGCTCAACTTTTTTCCAGAAGAGCTTTATTCACATCTGTAGATACTGTACATATCTTTGTGAGTCATATATGAACTAATGTATAAAATTAATTTGACTGTAAATAGATTACATTTGAGGGTTGTCATGATTGAGGGAAATGGATTCTTGTTGGAAGCAAGGAAGGCCAGAAGGATAGTAGGTAGGGGTTAAAAGGGACTTGGTAATCATGATGTGTCATCTTACTCCCTGACAAAAACAATCTGCCTAACCTAGGTGGACAGGCCACCTTACTTAACCTTCAAAAGTAACATGTAAATTATGTATGTTCAATAAACAGTGTGGAAGGCATTATGAATGCTTCACATTCCATCACCTTACTAGACACCAGATCACCCTCCTCCTCTCTCATGACCAAGGTATCTAAAAAGCCAATGAAACATTACTACCTTCCCCCAGTTGGATATTTATAATGCCTCTCTCTTTATTCTCTGACATCTAATAAAAGGCATGCTCATACTGCAGTCTTATGCTATTTAACTTAAGATAATCAGTAGGGAGACACAAATCTACAGAAAACCAGTCTTTATTAATTTTCCTGCCCTCAGAGTTATTTGTTTGCATTCTGCCATAGCCATTAAGACAGGAACCAGTAATGTCTCACAGCCAAATGAGTTATAAGGATCTAATGCTGAAGACAGGAAAGCAAAATATACTGGCACACTGAGGTGCTGCCATTGGGTTGAAGTGATCAAAAAGCATATTTTTGTGTATATTATGGGCCCAAAATTTGTCTGGCCCATTAGACCATTTGTGATGGTCCAGCCTGTCTGGGAGGAGAAATATACAGATCCCTTTCCCTTCCCTTAGCCTGGTGCTGTATTGTAGTTACAACTCTGATTTCAGACATTTATAAATTAAAAGGCAGAACTTTCTGTGTTCTGCTGCCAAAAAAAGGGTATCAGGCAGAGGTTAGAAATCCAGATCTAGGAAAACTTAAATTCATCATCCAGATCAAGTGGAGTAGCAGATAGGATTCAGCAGCTGATTTAAAACACATTTCACTGACTTTCTGAACAAGAACTTAATTGATTCACAATAAAGAAAAGTTAATTGAGAAACAAATTTTAGCTATGGTGAAACAGCTCTCTGAAGGAAGCTCAGGCTGTCCTGATGTGAGGGCAGTGGATGGGACTCAGCCATAACGGTCTAATGGTAGAAGATGTTGCTTGCCTCCAGCCTCTTGCAAAAGGTTAGGTCTATGATGTCTCACATAGGTGTTTTTTCACCCATTTGAGCCAAAATGAGCTGTATCAGCTTATGCATTCTGCTTTTCATAGCCTAATGCCTTTGGTTGCAATGGTGCACATGAAGAAGTGTTTAGATAGAGACAGAAACCTCTGAAGGTGTAGTGATAGGGAGCTGAGGAAAGGCTAACAATCCATGACTTCTAACTGGTACAGCTATTTACAGAATTCATATCTTTGTCACTCCAACTGCTATCACTGTAAATTTCTTCCACATTGTACCTGGTCATTTTTCAACACCAAATTCCAAATTCACAGCCAAAGCACCAGATGCTGTGCTATGATCCTTCCCAGATGTAAAATCTCTGAAGGTTCCATGGCTACAAAATAAAAGCTACCCAGGAATATCCTATTTCATTTAATACTTATTAGTCTTGGAAATCTTTCATCTGGTAATTTCAGGATAAAGTGTAACCAGACAGTGCACATGTGTAATTTCACTGGAAAGTGAACAGATATTTACAACCCAGGGAACAGAGCAGGCCAGTAGCACTAGCACAAACAAACACACAGACTGTAAGTCATTAACTAGATGCTTCAGAAGAAGAGTCTGAGGTTAGTCTGTCAGTTAATACTGCAGTGTAAGATTTCATTCTCCCAGCTAACACACTGGCATTGCAGCAAGCTCATAGTTATATGGCCAGATCTATCCTGGCTGCCATAGCAAGGGAAAGAAAAGACAGACTTGATGACACAGGAATCTTTCCAATCACAGCTTCCTCTACTTTATACCTGCTACCACTGAGTGCTTGCCAAAAACTTTTCTGCGTATGTATTATGCAAGACTAGTATTTTCTCCCAGTACTCTCATGACCACTCATCCATTTTTTAAAGCAGAAAATCTCTCTACAATCCTTTTCACTACTTTGATCTAGGACACAGAATAATAGTATGTAAGATTTAGAGAGGATTTTCCACCATCTGCAATAGATGATACCTTCTCAACTGCAAGGCAAGAACCAAAGTCAGAAAATTAAGTGTCCATGTCATCAACGGAATATAGGAAAAGGAAGGGAAAGCAATTCAGACCTGTGAGTTTCATGGCTACCTAGAGTAAAACAAATCATGTAAATATCGCTTCTTTTCCCCATTTGAGGTAGAAAGTTGTAAAGCTCTGATTTGTGTAAACAATATGGACTTTCAATGACTATGCTCTGGTAAGAGTTTTACAAGTTTAGCCAGCTTCTCGCTTTGCTTTGTCTCTCCTGTATCGATAAATACTTCGCTTATTCAGATTATTGAAAGACAATAATGATGTCCAGGTTAGGAGAATAAACACCTTCCTGCGCTCAGTGATCAATCCTTTGTTATTGAGGGAGGTTTCAGATTAACAAAATTAAGAAGGTAAGAAAGCTGGGACCACCCATAGGCATGGGTACCCATGGGCAGTAACAGAGACTTCAGCATTTTCAATCCAGTTACCAAGTATTTAATTTGGGTATCTTGTATGATTGTGTAGCCTGTGTTAGCACCTCTGGTTTGCTCAGCCATCACACACACCTTCTGAATCAAGTTTCTGTGCCAGCCTGGCTGAAGACAGCCTTTTGTGTTCACACTGAGTCAGAGAGATGTTCCAGCAGAATGGCCTCTGGAGGCTCCCGGCAGGGCAGGGCAGGGCAGGAAGTGCTGCTCGGCCTTCGGCCTGTGAGTTGCGCACTTCTACCAAAAACTGAAAAAACTCCATTTGAAAATGCTGAGAAATGCAAGCCTGTGCTCATTCCTATTCTGGGCTGTGTCCAGTTCCGGGCTTACTGTGTCCAGTTCTGGATTCCCCAGTACAAGACAAGGAGCTGCTAAAGAGGGTCCAATGGAGGGCCACAAAGATGATTCAGGGTCTTGAGCATATTACGAAGACAGACTGAGGAAGCTGAGCCTCTTTAGTCTATAGAAGACTGAAAGGATACCACATTAAGGCATGTAAGTAACTCAGCAGTCAGCTGCCAAGAGGATGGCACCACTCTTTTCCGTGGTGCTCAGTGTCAGGAAGAGGTGCAATGGCCATAAATCAAAACACAAACATGGCCATAAATCAAAACACAAACAGTTGCACCTCTCCATGAGGAAGAACTTCCCTACACTCATAGTGACAGAGCACCGCAACAGGCTGCCCAGATACGTCGTGGAATCCCCATCTCTGGAGGCATTCCAAACCCACTCGGACACGTTCCCGTGTAACCCGCTGTACGCGACCCTGCCTTGGCAGCGGGGCTGGGCCAGGAGATCTCCCTTCCAACCCTAACATGCTGTGACTCTTTTTTTGTAAAAACCTTCCGTCAGCCTCGGACATGACGGGGCCGGCGACTCTGGAAGGGAGGTGCCTCCCGGCTCCTCGGGCCGCGGCACAGCTCAGCGCTGGGCACCCGTTCCCGGGCGATGGGCACCCGCTCCGCTGTCACGATTCCCGGAGCACCCGGGACATCACTACAACAGCCCATTTCGGCGTCCCGGTGCAGCCGAGGTGAGCGGCCAACCCCGAGCTCCTCCTCCTCGGGCTTCTCCTCCTGCTTCCGGATCCCCGTGATCCCTGCGCCGTTCCGTACGGGAGCGCAGAGAGGGCGGAGGACTGCGGGTGAGCCCGGCCCGCCGCGCTGGCGAGATGGCGGCGCAGAAGATTAACGAGGCGCTGGAGCACATCGCGAAAGCGGAGAAATAGTGAGCAGGGCGGAGGGTGCAGGGTGGGGGAAGCTGGCGAGCGGCTGCCGGCTCAGCTCCCGGTATCTCCGGCTCTCCCGCCCCACGGAGGCGTCGTGTCGCCTCCTGGCCTGGCAGAGGGGACACCCCTCTGGTGACAGGGAAGGGAGCCGGAGGGGTCTGGAGGAGGGAGTGGGAGGGCATGGCTGCTTGTCCTCTCCTGTGCCTCAGCCGCCCTTCCCTGCGGGGCTGCGTGGGCGCTCACGGGGCGGCCCTTCTGCCCCGAGCTGGGTGGGTAAAAGCGGCCCCAGTACCGAAGAGAGGGGTCGCGGAGGCTCCGAGGCCTAAAACCTGAGCGCTTTCCTTAAGGGCCTTGTAGCCTCTATTGCTCCGACCGAAAGTGAAAAGCGAGGGGAGTCACTTCTGCCCTTCTGCTGAAGTTGGTGGGAGGAGGACAGAAGCACAGACGCGATTAGGTTGGAAAAGACTTCTGAGGACATCGAGTCCAACTTATGACCGAACACCACCGTGTCAACAAGACCATGGCGCTCAGTGCCACGTCCAGTCTTTCCTTAGACCCGACTAGGGGCGGTGACTCCACCACCTCTCTGGGCAGCCCATTCCAAAATCTAATCACCCTTTTTGTGGAAAAGTTCTTCCTAATGTCCAACCTAAGCCCCCCTCTGGCACAGCTGAAGGTGATAAACAAGTGTGAGGAAAGAGTTATGGGGACTGTAGTGGATAAAGGGGCTTGACTTTGCAGAGGTGGTATGTGTGTTTGCTTCCTACCCACGTGAAACGTGGTTGTTACTTCTAGGATGTCTTCGAAGACCTGTGCTGACTCTTGGAAGGCTTAACATCTACATATGATAGTCTTTTATTGTGTATTTTCACACTTAGTGTAGCCATTTGCTTATAAGTCTCAATCTCACAGAAAAGAGTAGAGATGTAATATAGCTGACTAATCAAAAGATGCTATAATTTTAGTACGAAGAGTGACAGGCCCTCTGGAATCATGGATCAAAAGTAATAGTAATTCTGTATTTGTTTTAGAAGTGACAATGTCAGAATGTTGAAGTCAAAATTGCCTAATGATTCACCTCATTTTGCAGTGTACATTTTCTCCTAATGTGTATGTGTCTGCGTGTGGCACCATTTAGTGTCATGATCTGCTGTAGACATACAATTGGTATATGAGGCTTTGTCTTTGTTTTGTGGTAAGTAAATTCTTTCATTTGCGTATGCAGTGGAGAGTCTTTGATAATTCTCCTGCAGCAAAATATTCCTGTAGAAGAATACTGAAGACTTTCTGGTGTGGGGAAAAAAAAAAACCCTGAAATTATTGTCAGGTGTTAGAAGTCTTGAGATACCATGTTGGTGTAGGCTGACTTCTTACTGCTGAGGAGCTGGACTTGGGCACACTCTCTGGGGACAGCAGAAGCATGTTAGGGCAAGGCATGTAACTGTGGGAGATCATGGCAGTGCTTTATGCAGTTCTGACCAATGCTGACATTTGTTCTTACGGTAGTGATGCCACCATAGTATTGGCATGTAGATAATTGCTCCTTTCCAGAGTTATTCCAGAGTTTTAAATATACCTGAAGTGCCTTGAAAGTAAAACGTCAAATCTTTATTATCTGTTAATAGACCTTTCTTCTTGTATTTTAGCCTGAAAACTGGATTCTTAAAGTGGAAACCAGATTATGACAGTGCAGCTACTGAATATGGGAAGGCAGGTATGTTTGGCTATAAATATGGCCATATGTTTTCTGGTTTCAAAGTATTTATTGATCTTAGTCCCTGATCACATTTAAAATATTTTTAGTACATTGCTGTGTAACTTAAACTGATGTGAAGACTTAAAGTGAGATGAAACAACAAAGTGGCACAATAAATTTTATGTTGTACTTGGAGATCTAGAACAGTTGTCAAAACGAAATTTTTTTCAATCTTACAACTTCTACTTTTTATATTGCTACATGTGATAAAAATAAAGCTTTTCTATTTTCACTTGTCCGCCCCCAAATCCTATGACTACAAAACAAGTGTTAGAGCTGGTTTTAAAGTTTTGCTTTATTATCATCTTATGAAATAGGATGACAAAGTCCTGTCAAGACTGCCTCAGTGAGGTAGAGAGATGCTGCCAGGTTGGTGATTTTTTCAGGCATAGTGAGGTCTCTTTCCTCCATTCTTCAACTGCAAGAGACACACTGAATATAAAATTCTTACTAGTTGAATTCTTTTTGTTCTTAAACATTTTTCTCTTTCTGACAGTAGTAATTTGTCATGGACGTTTGGCTGCTTACTCTGGGCATTCCTACTTATTCAATTAAGCCTGAATAAAAAAATACAAATTTCTAAAAACAACTGGAACATTTATAAATTGAAATTTATTTTAAGTCCTACTTCAATATTTTGTCAGTTAGATGGAAATAGAAATGCATATTTGTGCCCTGCAGTGGTTGTGCCAAGGAAATTATTATAGGCATGCCTTGTTGGTGGCACAGTTCTATTCCTCCTGTACTGATTTTATATAACCTGTAGTCATGAAAGCAGTATGCATATGCATTCCTGCAGTTCTGTAATTACAATGAGTGAGCTTCAAAATCCAGCTAAACACATTGTGCACTATGTATTGTAACTGTGGTGGTATGGAAGTGCTGTTGACAATAAATGTTTTTAATGGTAACTAAGTGACTAATGAAGCAAGAAGGAATGTCATGGCATTTTTTTTCAAAGACCTTAGTAAACTCTGACCATGTCTGTTTGCATCTTTAGGTAGCTAAACTCTTGAGCAGGAGTGAAGAAGAGAGGACAATGGCAAGCTGTAAATAAAACCTCTTATTTGCTTTCTTGCAGCTGTTGCTTTTAAGAATGCCAAGCAGTATGACCAGGCAAGGGAAGCCTGTTTACGGGAAGCTGAGGCACATGAAAACAATAAAGCGTATCTTTTTGTGGATTTATACTTTTTTTTTTCCGAAAAGCTGTCTAGTTGCTACTTAGAGTGGGGTGGTGGGGGTTGGTAGCAATTTACTACATTGGCATATTTTGCCAGTCTAATAGAATTGCTTTTTTGACAGACTCTTCCTGTGTGCTCTGAGTTGGAAACTAAAGAACTTTTGATTAGAAAGTCAGCATTGTTCCCAATAATACCAGGAGCAGTTAGATGCTGAAAGGTGCCTGAGATGTCTAGGTACTGCTTCAGAAATTTAATTTTTGTTTTAATTGCCTGCAGATGGATAGTATAAATTAAACACACCTCTGAAATTATGACAGTACTTGTACTACTGTTTAATAAGAACGTATTTTAAACAAACATGCTTTTTACAGCTTTATATGCAGCTATATATTGTTATGTTGCATTTTTCTGTCCCTGGAATCATTTATTTTTTGACAACTTGCCTACAGATGTAGTAGGTTCAATTTGCCTTTATGGGATTCCTTGCTTTGAAACTAGTAGTTGTATAAGATTTTGCATATTAATTTTTTTTCTGCATTATATTTTTGTGGCTTTTGTCCTTGACTTTGACAATTTTATTTCCAGTCTTTTCCATGCTGCCAAGTAAGTACAGAAGTGCTAAGTATTCTGAAACAGATTTTTCGACAAACAGTACAAGCATGAGCTGTCATTCTGATCTCACTGTAGTCAGTGTTATGGTTAAAGTAATTTCACTGTTTCAAAATCATTTCACTGTATGTGTGAGCTAGGAGAGTCTGAGAATCTGCAATGGCCCCCTGAAGAAATGATGATTTGGCAGTCTTTGGCACCTTTTGATATTAAGTATTTTTAATTAGATGATCTTTTCATAATTCTGAAATTCTACAGTCTTGATCTTATAAAGAATTTTTTTAAATGAAAGAGTACATCAGAGCAAGCAGGTAATGACAATAATCCAAATATTGTCCATGGATCAGATTAGAATCCGATTTTAGAGGGAAGTGTGGTTGAAGTACTCAATTTGTGGAAGATAATGTTACACATGCTCTGTTTCATTAAATAAGACACGTGAAATATCTTCAAAGCATTAAATATTAACAGAGCTGGTGGCCAATGCATGATAACTTTTGCTGCATGACTACAGCTTGTTGAAATACACTGTCCTTAAACTGTACATTTTTTTTCTTTGCAGAGCTTATGAACAAGCTGGCATGATGCTAAAGGTATTTTCATTTACTAGTTTTTAATAAAAACCTCTATAGTGAAGAATATTATGCATATTGCATATTGAAGTGATATTTTTCTGTTGCCTCATAGTTCCCACCAACACTTTCAGTAGATTAATCAGGGAAGCAATGTTTGTATTTTGGGGGGAAAAACAGTTTTCCTGTTGTAATAGGAAAGAGGTGTGCCTCAGTCAGAGTGTAACAGAAGAGTGGTGCTGCTTTTGCTCTAAATGTCCACAAACTCATGACTTATATGAAAATTTAATACTTGGAAGTGAATTTTATGGAGTTGGTCAACTTTCACTAACTGTGCAAGTTTGTAAATAAAAATTAGAATCTTAGTAAGGTATTACAATTTTCTTTGATTTGTGTCATTGTTCATAATCTCAATTCCTGAGAGCGTGTCCCTTTGACTGTTGCTTTGTAGGAGATGCAGAGACTCCCTGAAGCAGTTCAGCTGATTGAGAAAGCCAGTATGATGTACCTGGAGAATGGGACACCAGACACAGCAGCTATTGCACTGGAACGGGCTGGAAAGTGAGTCTGTGGTATTGGTGGCCCAGGGCATGGGGATGTCGTTGGTTTGCTTTTGTGTCTTTTTGATACTTTCAAGTAAAAATTAGTTTTCTTTCATCTGAAGAGAAATTACTGATGTTTATTACAGATTAATAGAAAGTGTGAACCCAGAAAAGGCTGTGCAGCTCTATCAGCAAGCAGCATCAGTGTTTGAAGTAAGTGGGGGATTTGTTTCTTTCTTTGTTTTTTAATTTCAGCTATAAAATCAAGACAAAGCCTAAGATTAGGTTCTAAATTATATTTCCTTTTACATCAGTGGCTGTGTAATGAAGCTGAAGGCTTTTTATGCTGTAGAGAAGATTGTAAAAGTTAGGAGTCAGTTTGCTTTGCCTTTTTCTCAGTTTAGGACTTGATTGAACCTGAATTATTTATGTTGAATCCTGGAGCCCAAAATAATTTCAAATCCTTGAAGGCACAGAAGAGAAGAGTTTGCTTGGTGCTCTATCCATCCTATGAGCTGATGATTTGCCTTTTTGCTGCTGTCGTTGATGTACTTCTCTATCATCATTGTCACGTGTTTCCAGATTAGGAAGTTTGTGTTGATGCCACTTTGATGAGCAGATCCATAGAGGAACTGTCTGTAGAACTTGGGAGCACGAATACACCATGTTCCCTTGATTGGGTGAACTGCTGATATAAAAATTAACAGGTGACACACTTAGATTGAAATCTAGTGGTCTTAATTCTGTGCAGATGAAATAAGAATGTGTGAATTCTTTTTGTTCTTCTTCAGAATGAAGAACGTTTACGGCAGGCATTAGAAATGCTAGGGAAGGCATCAAGACTTCTAGTCAGAGGACGCAGGTATACCTTTATCTCTTGTTCTTTTAATGTAATTGAATCGTAAGTAGTGGTTTCAATTGTGGTTTTTTTCTTTCTGTTTTTGTGTTTATGTACTGTTGTTTAATTTTTATTTGAGAAACACTTCCAAGTAAAATTCAGTTTCTGTGGATCATGCCATGTTCATCCAGCAACCACCTGTTTTCTGGTCTGGGATAATGTGGGCTGAAATGCTCTGTTTCCTTAGTGTTTGTTGAATAGCTAGAAAGCACGTACACCAGTTTTCATTAATTATTAAACTACTTCAGGAATTTTTTTGTTTTTCTTTGAAAACTAATATGTAGAAAGTACTTGAAAGTCTTTTATAGCTGTGGGATATAAAACAGAGGAATTAGGTGACTAACATGAGGAAACAAATATGATAGCAGCAGTTTGATTCCGGACTTCTTAAAGAAGAGCGTATCCTCCCGTCTCCGTGGGACAATTTTAATAGTTAATTGCTTGTACCTAACATGACCTTCAATTCAGCTTAGACTTGCTTCATTGAAACTTTTAGGTCCTTTATGAAATTGCCTGGGTTTCTAACTCTTCTTTTAGAACACTTTATTTCACTGTAGGTTTGTAGTCAGAAAAAAAAATTTCAAATTACAGAGTAATTTGAAAGTCTGTGAAAACCGGTCAACATAATTTCAGAACATGTGAAAGAATTGATTGCTCTTCTGCTTTAGTTCATGTGCTATTTCTAATTTCTAGAAGTTGAACACAATGATTAAAAGAGTATTCAAACTCAAAAGTAGTTACTATGACTAAATAGTGATAGTTCATGGATATCAGACTTAGCTTATAGTAACCTCATGACATGCAGAAATCTGTTCAAGTATGGATGAAGCATTTATCTTGTACAATGTTACAAAAACAAGGTTTCTCTGAATGAATACTAGAGATGTTTTTAGCACGTGTACAGAAGAAGTTGTTGGCTGTAGATTTATCTACTCTGTTAGTCAGACCTACTGCTGATTTTTAGTTACGGTGCTTTTTGTTTAGCAGACTTGCCACTGTATTAGTTAAGCACTTTGTGAATTGTTGTAGGGTTCATTGTGCTGCATCCCTGGCACTTCAGTACTCTGAACTGGTTTTTGTGTTTCTAGATTAGATGAGGCTGCATTATCTCTTCAAAAGGAGAAAAGTATTTACAAGGAAATTGAAAATTACCCCACATGCTATAAGGTAAATTCTAAGAGACAACTTTTGATAATTTCAGTTTTTTTCTGTGTGGTTAATGACAACTGACATCTGATTGACATCTTAATTCAGGGATATGTTTATTGCTCACAGGCAGGATTTGTGGTATTACATGTTTCCCAAGTCTCTAACTGTGCTTTTTTTACTATTACGATTTTGAAGATAAGATGCTGTTATCTACAGGAGCTGCCAAAACCAAAAAACTCACAAAAAAGAAAGATGTTACCAAAAATAACAAACTACAGAAACTGTTACTTGGTACAACAGTTCATTAAAGTGTTCTAGGAGATAATTTATTTCACACCAGTGGAGGATATGGCTTTTTGTTTTTTCACTATATTCTTCTGACTCTCTTGTGTCATTATCTTAAAATGATTGTGGATTGTAATGTCCTTTTTCATGCTAGATATTAGCAGTCTACTGTTTTTCTCATTTTACTGCTAATTTCTAAAGGTTTACTTTTTTTTCTTTTTGTTTAGAAAACTATTGCTCAAGTCTTAGTTCATCTTCATAGAAATGATTATGTTGCCGCAGAGAGATGTGTGAGGGAAAGCTATAGGTAGGTCTACTTCATATCCTATGATTTTAAAGTGAGTGTTTCACTAATGTAGATCTGTTTTTCTTGACATTGTTTGCATTGTTGTTTCACAAGTTTTCAACCCACACTTCTGTTGACTTACAATACAATAATAACAATCCCTGGTATATGGCTGTCAGGGATTTTTTTCATATGTAATAATAGATTTGGCTGCAATTACTACAGTGATTCTTCCTACAGAACCTAAAATAAAAAATTATTCCTAAAGAACTAGTTATATGTAACGGGGGAAATGAGATGCAAATTAGTTCTTCCTATGTTTTTTCTTGTCAAAAGCTAAGCAGAATACCATTATGGCTGGGATTCTTGTCTTACTGATGTTCTTTTGGTTGTGTCTTTTCATGTGGAACAGAGAAGGTTAAGAGAATGTAAAAAAATGTTTAAGATTAAAAGCTGGTATTTCCAGATGTTGCTAACTGAATTTTATTTTTTTCGGAATGTTTATGTCACATGTGGAGGCCCTTAAAAAGTGTAAATTCTACCTTGTCATTACCATATTTTATTGCAGTTTGAGGATGGATATATAGAAAGCAGTATCAAAAGGCACATTAGCAGCATCCCGCCATAATCAATTAAGCTATCTAGTATGGTGATTAGACTGAGGGAAAGATGAATCTAAATGTTTGAGTTAAAGAAAAGTTTGCAGTGTGTGAGCTAGTACATTTCTGCTTATGTTAATCTAGGAGACCTTGCCCTTGTCAGACATTGGAGGAAGAAAAGCAAGATTTCTGCTTTCTGTAACTCTTAGGTAGCTGGTTGAACTGAAAGATAACGTAGGAAGCAGAAAGTAGTCTAGTTGAATATGCTGAATTGAAGAAGGCATTTTTTTCACATACAGGAGAAAATTCTGGTGTCAGAATATAGATTGTGGTTCCAGAGGCTTCCCCAGCAACTCTTCATTTCAGCTTTCATTAAGACTTCTGTAACAAAATCTTGAAACATGTTTTCACTTAAACTGTCTTTTTAGTGAAATGGCTTGAACATATATGTAAATTAAAATGTACTTTATTTTTAGAAATAATTTTTCAAGATCAGTCTTTAAACATGTTGCTCATATTTTCCAAATCTCCAATTTGTATTTTATATGTAGAAAACGATGGCAGAACTTTCCTGTATGTAAAGTGGAGAAAGAGTTTATTGACTAGTCTGGAAAATAATTAAAAATTCTAGTATTCTTGTTTTGTCTTGACTAGGATTGTGGTCTTATTCTCAGCATGGAAACTAATATTGCTGAAAGTCAAATTTTAATGGAAATCATTCATATACCTGGAGAAATCAAAACTGGTTATAGGCAATTTTGTGGAATAAGCAGTGTGTCAGATCCTTGAAAGGTGCTTGCACTTCTGCTGTTAAATCAGCAGCAATTAAAGAGAGAATATCTGAGTGTGAAGTAGATTGCTGAAATGTCCTAAATAAAGTCTTAATTTCCTTTAGTATACCAGGATTCAATGGAAGTGAAGACTGTGCAGCACTGGAGCAACTTTTAGAAGGATATGATCAGCAAGATCAGGATCAAGTTTCTGAAGTCTGTAATTCTCCACTCTTTAAATACATGGATAATGATGTGAGTAGGCAATTTCTGTGTTTTGTTGTTGGTTTTTTTTTTTTTAATAATCCTTTGGCTTGTTCAAGCTAAGAGATATGAGATTTATTCCTAGTAGAGGAAAATAAGAAGAGCATAGTCCATGTATTTATTGTGATTCTGCCATGCTGCCTTGTGCCTGTAAACTTCATGTGTTCTTTAACTGCCAACAATGGTATTTTCAGAGGGTGTGAAGGCTTATGTGAAAGAGCAGCTTGTTAGGGATTTGCTGAGTTTGTTTAAAACAAACTGAGTTGTCCAAAATTCAGTCCCCTTCTGCTTGCTTCTAAGGGCCAGAACAGTTTGCTGCTGCTTCTTTTTCTCAGAAATGCCATACAGCAGATAGGTGTGCATAAACATTACAGAGTATGAGGCCTCTGGGATGGCATTGTTGAATGGTTTTTTCCATCACTTATTCCTTAGCAAGGTACTAATTTCTGAAAGATTTTTAATTTTGAGCGAATAGTTGTGTCTGTTTCCCCACCCATTTTTTGATTTATTTGAACTTTATAGATTGTAGGAAGTATAAAGATAGAAAAGGTGTGAAGTAAAGAAAACATCCATCCCTGCCAAACCTTGTAACCCACAGTATTAGTATTGACTAATTTAACTTCGTTACTCTGTTGAATAGTAAAAGTTGAGCTACTAGTTATGCTGAAAAACACTTGTAAGACTTTTTACGTTATCTTCTACTAAGTAATGTATGCAGAGCTGCATACTGGAATTATTTTTTTTTTTTACAAAAAACTTGGATCAGAGAAGCTGTAGGATGTGGCCAAATTATTCTCTAATAAGCAGTATTAGTATAGATCTTGCATCCCATTCTTAGTGTTTGAGATAAAGAAAAATGAACCAATGTTATGCTTATTCTAAGCTGGAAAAATATACTCTGAGAGCAGTATCACTGTTTTCTCTACTAAATGTTGCCTGCTTGTTTATTGTGAGCATCAGTAAATTCTGTGATAGTACAGATATTAAACTTGCTTTGTTATTTTCAGTATGCCAAGCTTGGTCTTACCTTGGTGGTCCCAGGAGGTGGAATCAAGAAGAAATCACCAAATGCTGCTCAAGACAAAGCCAGAGGACCAGCTGCAGTGGGCTCGCATGCTGATGAGGAGGAGGATGAATATTCTGGTGGACTATGCTAGCTGCAGACTAGGTTGTCTTAAGTATCTGACTTATTTGTGATGTTGAGTATATCCAAAAGTGCCAGATTTACCAGAGCTTCATTGCAATTGTGATATGGGAATCCTAATATTAACTTGGCAGCTTCTGGGTACACTACAGGAGAAAAAAGCATGATTGTACCCATCATCTTGAAAAATCTTTGAACTTCATCTTGGATCTGGTAGGAGCTTCTTTAGGGCCCTGCCTTCAACTGATGGGAAAAAATTGAGAGAAGTTTTACTAAAAGCACAGTTTAAAAGAAACCAAAACCCCAGAAGCACTGGAGTAGGGAGAGTGGTACAAAATTTTAAATGCTGGATTTCAACAGCTGATGCTTTTGGTCCCAGTAAGATATGTGCAATTATTTTTGGTGTTAAATACGATCATTCATCTGGTTATTTCCTGTTTAAGACCATCTAAGGCAGACTGTGCCGTGAAGGATTTTTACCAGTGCAGACAGTAGGGGGAGCATTCAGTTTGTTTTCAACATGTTTTTACTTGCCACTGGGGAATATTATTAAAATAAGTTATTCTTTGCAAGCAGTGTCCATGTAAGTGTCCTATAAATGGCATTTCTCAAGCTAGCTCTGAATTCAAGGTAAAAATTGTTTAATGCATCTTTCCTATTTTTAATGGGTTTCAAGTCATCATGTGTTTTGAAAATGTCTGTAATGTCTTAAATTTGTTTCACCATTTTATGCTTAAAAGATGTCACCTCTGAAAGTTGTATCCCTGGCTTGTTTGTTCAGCAGAACCTGATCAAGGTCTGCAGTAGGGTGACAGCACTTGGAATCCAGCAGGGATTTGTGTGTGATGCCCAAAATTCAATAAACAAGAGACTAAAAGCTCAGTGTTAAGTTTTGGTACAGTTTGTGCTATACTATGGAACTGGATGTCATCAAAAATATCAAGCATATGTCTGACATGCATGTGATGTCAGACATAATTGTGATGAAGGGTAAATGTTAAGAGGGCTAATACTCACTTTCCTTGAGGTGGATAGCACTCAGTAGCATTGGGATAGGTACACAAACTGCAGCATAATTTACAGGCATGACTGCTGTAAAACGTCAGTTTAATGGATGTTCAAAAAACAGTTCTGTCTCTTTGTACTCTGTGATGATAACCATGGGGTTTAAAGCTATTGAAGATACACTTGTAGTTCTTCACTATCTGACAGATGATTTCCTGTTGTTATTGATGATGTATATAGAAGTTTTAGGTCTAAGAAACTAGGAAGTGAGTTGCTTTTCTCTGAGAATGCTGGCAGGTGTGCATGAAAGATGTTTTTGAAGCATTCCCTGTAACTCACCATTGAAGCAACTCACTTTAGTTTACTCAGCTTCTACCTTGTGAATTTGTTAATCAAGTTGAACATACAATTTTTATGGGGTGTCTTTGTCATACTTAGAAAAAACTGCACATGGGAGCACTAAGTAATTTTCTTCAATCATTTCCTTCTTCTAATTCTGAAATCAGTTTTATTGTGTGATCCCAAGGAGACTACAATTGCATATACCTGAGAAAATGAGATGCATAAGAAACAAAACTGGGAACCTTGTGTGCTTCTGTGAAAAAATTTGCAGATTTATTTAAACTGTGCTCGTAACACTAACAGGCCTTTAAAAGAAAAATTAAAATTTATGCATTAAATTCTGAAAGCATACTTGTCATATTGCAGAATAAAATAGATGTGCAAAACTGTCTTCCACATTCCCTCAGGTTGTTTTTTTGGTTTTTTTCTGTGCCAAGTATGGAAAATCTGGGGCAAAACTAACTAGTACTAAAAATGTTAAGCTGCCATTGAATTCAAAGGGGCTTTTCTGATTCTTAGTAGTAGAATCTTAATCTTTGATTGCAATGTTGCTGCAAAGACCAAATCTGCAGAAATGGAAGTGTCTGAAAATAAGATGGTCTATTTTATATAATTTATTCTCCTATTTTAGACAGTGAAAGTGTGTTAGGAATGTTAACTGCCTTTTAGTAAACATTTAGTAACTATAAAAGAAACTGTCTGTGTATTATGTGTTAGTGTTTGTTTCTATCTTTCAAAGCAATTTGCACACTTATGTAAATAACATTTAGGTGATATAAAATGGAAAAGATACCATTTACAGCAGGAAAGTTTCTAAACCCAGTGTTGACTGTAGGAAAAATTAAGTTTAATTGTGCATGAAGGCTGAGCAGTGGCCAATGCAATGTATATGTAAAATCAGAATATTTCTAAATTATCTGTAACTTAATACTCAGTTGACCAAGTGCAGTGTGAAACCTGTGCTTTACTTGTAATTCTCCCCAGTCTGTGGTGTAATGTACAAAATGTGTTTGTAACAGCTCTAGAGATGCTGCCTCTTTGGAAAAGGCTATGTATTTCACCAATGTGAAAAATAAAACTTGAAGTTAATGCATTTGTGGTAGCTTTCCTTGTTGATCAGGTCCTGCTGACTTAAGTTCATTATGTTAGTCATTCGGGTCAAATTTTTGAAGTGGTTTTTGGCATGAGAATGGAAGGTTGTCATTATTCGGTTGGATCAATGCAACTACATTTCAAACTACATTTCAGAAACTATAGATCTTTATGCAGTTTAAGGATATGAATTCTGTAACTTTGGAGACTTCTACTATTCTAAAGTCAAACTTTCTGGAATACTTGAAGCCTGAAAAATATGGAGCCGAAGTTCTGGAATGTGACAGGAGTTGTTCTTCTGATGTTGTGAATAAGCAGCTCTAAAAATTACAGGAACTAAGCTGCTTTGGGAAAAAATAATAATTAAAAGGCTTTATCATCTAGATTTATTACAGTTAGTGTGCTTTTTTTGATGCAGGAAATGGAAAAAAAGCAGGAACCTCAACCTCCTCAGTTTGTAGCAATAATAAAATTGGAGGAAGTAGATGTAACTTTAGAGAGCAGGAGGGAACCTCTTGGGCTGTGTGGTTGGTTGAGCAGGGATTTGAATGTCAAAGCATCCCCAGGAGCTGGGCTCATCTCTTCCTCTGCCTTGGTACCCGTTGGGCATGACATTCATGAGTGTTGGCTCTGACCACCTTCTGAAGGGCTGAGGGTCTTGGTCTCAGAGCAGCTGTGGTTGTCCTTCAGCCATGATTTCCAGTGCATGCACAGCACAGCCGTGTAGCCTTCAGCCTGGAACGGGAGCAAGAGGCAGCTGCAAGGCTGCACGTACATTTTAAGAACATATGGCTGTTGTGATTCATCTGCTGAGTCTGGTGGGAATAGCGGTAATGAGCGTGGCCGACTCTGCAGTGCACGCTGCCAGGACGTTAACTGGTGTGCAACCAGTTTAGTCTATACAACAGAAAAGATCCCGGAGTGACAGAAGGTAGCCCTGGCATGTGTACAGTGCAAATGGGTTGTCACTAGTTGCCTTCCTTTGGATATGTATTGATGTGGCTTTCTTTTGCGCTGTTTCTAAACTGCCTAACCTGGAGTGGTTTTCCCTAGAGCGTTTTTCTCTGTTAACACTAGATGGTGCTGCAGAGCTGGCACAGAGCTTTCCTCTGCTGCTGGAGAGCCTTCGCTCCACATCCAGGGCAGCTTCTCTGTTTAAATATGCTCAACTGAAGTACTGATTTGGTTAGAAACATCCTCACGGGCACCTGCTCCCGCTGCTGCTTCTCACGAAATACCTGCCTGAAGTAGTTTGAGACAGCAGTCCTGTAGGGCCAGTCCATCACCTTCCTGTACTGGCTGCCATGCATATCCTCAGGGACAGTATGGCTGGGGCATATGGGGTCAGTGCTGTGTACAGCCTTGCTCCAGCATTACCTGCCCTTACAGTCGGCCTCGTTGTGCTGAATCCAGGCTGACACACCTCCTGGCCCGCTGGCTGCTGTAAATTGCAAGGGCTGTCTCGGAGCTTTCCTCTGCAGAGCTGAGGCCAGCAGCCTGGTAGAGCTGGCTGCCAGTGAATGCTCCCACTCACTGTCTCAGAGAGCTGGTAGCAAGGGACTGCCTTGACTGCTGCTGCCAGAACTACACGTGCTAGCTGTGCTGCTAATTGACTCTTGGTCCCCAAACAGGAGGCAAGAGCACTGCTCAGCAATGCTGAGTATGGCTCTGGTCATAAGGAAGACTTAAGCCTCTTTGTGTTGTTCACAGAGAATAAAGGAATAAAGACAGGTCCAATCCTTCCTCCACCTTGTGTTAATATCCATCTCCTCACCTGCCACCCTAAACTTAAACAAATGCATTTATATTTTTGCCAGAGTGTTTTAATGATAAATGGGCCCTTCAAGAGGTTCAAATGCCAGCTGTGATGGATATGACTTTTTTGCCTTTCCACATGGACCTGGGAAATTGGGTGATTAAGAGCCAGATTACAGAGGGTGGGTGGATGAAGAGTGAATCAAATGGTAGCCAATGTGCACTATACCTTATTAACAGAAATTTTCTGGGCTGGCTGATTCTGCTAGAATTTTATGAAATGTCTCTTGGATGAAACAAAGCCTTAAAGGACAGAAATCAGAAATATGTGTGAAGAAATTAACTGAAAGTGGAAGGAGTGAATTTGTCATCTGATAATGCTATGTTGATGGATGGAACAGAGGCTCCTGCTGCAATTTGCTTAAAGGACTTTGCTTTAGAGAAAATACACCACACCCTGATTCATTTACAGAGGCAGGGAGGGAGGGCTGAGGATTGGCATGACTGCTGTCTTCATGCTGGGGAGAGGTTCTGCTGTTGTGTGCTATGTGAGGCAATATCAACACAGGTGCATTCTGGGATTTACGTGCTTTGCCTGTCACTGACTGGAATTCAGGAATTAAAGGTAAAAAATGTATAGCAGACAGAGACATCTTTTTTTGTTTGTGTGTGTGTGTGTGTGTGTGTGTAGCTGACAACTTTTGATCCAATGCTTGCTCCACTCCACTGCTCAACAACTGTCCCAGAGTAAATTGTGTTAATAATAATACAGCAGAGAATTGATGAAGTGTAAAGACCTATGGTACCCCTTGTATTTTATGTGTGACAAGTGTTTTATTTAACTGACCATGACCTGGTAATTTTCTGGCTCCTGTCTTGTGTAAATGCTGAATAACTGGAGAAAGAATGAGATTCCTCTCAGCACCTGATCTCAGAGCACAGGTTGGCATGTAATGACTAAAGGGTTAAAGCTGGGTGGACTTGGAAGGTAAGGCAGCTTAGTAGCAACACCAACTGAGCAAAGTATTTTAAAGTTTTGATAACAGAGATGCAGAAAAAGCAGCATATTTTAAAAGTATCCTTTAAGTAAGACATGATCTGATAACTTCCATGGTCTTAACATTTATTTTCCCTAACTTACCAGATACTGCATCTCATGGGAATTCTTGGAAACTAATTTTTTTGGAAACACCAGCAGAGAGTCATTTCTCACTACTTTGAAATACTTTAGTCTGTTCCTGATGCAATACATGAGTTTTGTGACAGGCCCTGCTGCCGAGGAACACTGGAAAGGAAAAGAAAACTTGTTTTCCCTTGAGTCAGACAGAGATTTATGGAGAAGGCTTATGTGTTAGATTTTTTCCCCCTTTAGATCTTAATGTTCTTAAGATTCCTTAATACAAGGATGGATTTTTTTTCCTTTGGTGTTCATGCATGTTAGTATGCGATCTGAAATTCAAATAGCTGTTTTCCTGTATCTGTCCTCCTGTAGCTGTCAGGGAGCAAAAAGTTTCTTGTGGCTGAGATGGAGGCAGGGGAGAAATCAAGAGAGAAAGCATTCACATAACTGCACACAATAGTCACTTTCTGGTTTTGAGTGTGTTAACATGGAACTACTTGTGGTCTCTTGGTGGGTAGGCTGTCAAATGGCTTTACATTTTGCTGCGTTTTTGGGGTGGAGATACCATGATTGTGTTGGAAGAGTTGTGAAGGTCTCATGGTCAAACAGAATTTGCTATTGATGAAATGCAACCAAGGCAGTAAATGCAAGTAGCAGCTTGAATATACACACATGTTAAACACTTATCTCCACTTGTGTTTATAACACAATAATTTTTGTTTGAGAAGATTGTAGATATCTAGAGGAGGAAACATGTTTCAGAAGTAGTATTTTGTCACAAGACTTGAGTAATGGGATGACTTGAAATTTACTGTAATTTGGAGTATGTATTAATTGCTTCAACACTTCAGAGAGGTTTCTGTTTCAAGGATAAACTTCTATGTATCCATTTTGCATCAGGCAGATGTGGAGAAGGATGCTGGAATAACTGGAGACATAATGCATTGTTTGACAAATAACAGAGAACCGTAATATGAATCA
The DNA here is from genome assembly GCA_013400695.1 of Neodrepanis coruscans. NCBI lineage: Eukaryota > Metazoa > Chordata > Aves > Passeriformes > Philepittidae > Neodrepanis > Neodrepanis coruscans. The sequence continues at coordinate 32,987 of VYZS01030212.1, read as the reverse complement.
CACATCTGATAGCTTGTGCCAATCACAAAAGTCAGAGATTTAAAGGTGTTTTGAGCATCATTGGCAATTCTGATGCAATGCAGTAGGGCAAAGCACTTTTTTATGATGTCCCTTTAATGAATGTCAAATTTATACCACTCTGTCCTGATGCATTTATTCAGTGTCCAGATGCACAGTAACAGAACAGAGAGTGTAATAAAGGAGGTCCTGTTTGCTGCATTGTTTCCTTTCCTTTTCAGGTTGTGTGCATTTTGCTGCAGGAGCAGGAGTGTTCCTTGAAGGCTTTGCTGTATAGTGGTTTCGGGGGAGGACGGAGTATAGATATTGGTTGGTTGGTTGATTGGTTGGTTGGGGGGCTTTTTGGTGGTGGTGGTATTTTGTTTGTTTGTGGGAGGTTGTGGCTTTTGTTTTGGGTTTGTTTTGTTTGTCAGTTTACCCTGAAGGGAAACCAAACCTTTGCTTTGGGCTAGTGTTCCAGTAAGTCTTCACTCTTTTGACCATTTTTTTCTTGATTTTCAGCACCTTATTAAAATCATTGCTTTTTAATTGACAGAGTGCCAAATTTGGTTTGTGTTCATAGAGAGAAGCAATCATAGAATTAATGTACCATCACAAATCTGGAGCAGAAGGAAGGCTCCTGGTCTTCTGGAATCCAGAATGTGCTGTGTTGGTGGCAAGGAAGACTGGCGTTTTCTCTCTGTTTTGCATTTTTATCTTTGACCAAATAAAAATAATGTAGTGAATGCAACACATAATCATGAGACTAAATAAAGGCTTGAATTTAAAATATGCAAACTATTTCTCCACCCTCAAGAAGACTTTTAGGGGCTGTCATATGTCACCAAACTCCCTTGTTTGTTTTTTTTTTCTTTCAGTGAGGAATTCATATTCCTTTAAGTTACATGGTGTGGCTCACTAATGTAGCATATGCGATATGATACAGAATTATAGCATNAGCACTCTGTGGCCTTGCTTTTTTGAAATCTTTCTTCAATAGCATTTTGAGACAGTTGGGTTAAATGTGATTTAATTGCTTAAAATATGAATGCTATGTTTCTTGTCAGTCTTCTAAGTTATTTCAGTGTAGTTATTTGTATCTTTGGCTCTATTCCCCATTTTTCTAAACATAATTTCTAAGTAGTGTTTAAAGATATTGATATTCCTGATTTCTAAATGTATGGTTGGAAATCTCTGGCAGTGATTCTCTCTTCAGATGAAGATTTAAATTACTACTAGACAGCTCTGGTGTATTTTTGTTCACCTCGTCAATCTCTAAATTATATTTGTCTCTATGGTTCATTTTGTTTAAGGGATGCCACATTACGTATCAACTGTGTGAGCCAGGCTGTCATACTTCATGGTTTTCAAAGTGTTTGGGCTCTTTTTGGATGGATGACTGGCAGCCTTTGGTCCTCTGGTAAACTCTGACAGCCAGGCTGCAATCAAATTGTTTGGAGTTAAAGCCTAGGACAATTTTTGATTATAATCTTATTTCTGCTGGTTAAGCTCTTTAATATAAAAGTCTCAGTGGTTGGAAGGAGAGGCTACATAAAGAATATGAGAGCTGCACATCCCAAATGCACTAAAGTTAAAAGACTGAAAGTGTGAAACTTCTGTAACCAGCAGGAGAGGATGAAAAGTTGTAATAGTCTGGGCACAGATCTGTCCACACACATGAGTGCATACACCTTAAAAAAAAAATCACTTTCAGGAAAGGACAAGAAGTAATTAAAATAAGGAAATAATCATTTTTTATCTATTTCTTCAGTGATGGAGGTTTCTGGTTGGTTTTTTTTAAGTATATAATTGTTGATGTGTTTGTAGCCAGTGCTGCAATCACATTGCTAGGAGCAAATTCTGAAGTCTAGTTCCAGATCTGGATCATCAATTAAATGTCCCTGGAGTTCAGTGCGGGAGATAAGTTGGAATCCAGTGTTCTCCAAGTGCACATTAAGCACATTAAATTCTCTCTCTCTCCCATTAATGCATTTACCTAGAGATGTAATATAGCAGATCCTCAGCTGTGTGCAAGGTGCGCTGCCTTGAGGTAGCCAACTGTACCCACAGGCTAAAATTCCTGCAACGAAGGATTGCAAACTTTTGGCTTTACACCCTTTCTCTCAGACAGGTCTCCATGACAGGCAAGGGCTGGACTGAGACTCCTATATGTGTTTACCAGTCACAGACTCCCTCTCTTGGGAGAAAGATACCAGCTTTCTTCTGTCGGGGTTTCTAAATGCTGGATCGTGCTTGTTAAGGCATTGAGTGGAAGAGACAAGTACACAGGAAGGTTATGTGGCCAAGGATGAGTTGGAAGTTGAAACAACATCTACTGTTCATCAATGTCAATTGATTCCAGGCAAATTGTCCTTGAGTTTTTGCTGAAATGCAGCAGTTTCCAGAGCTGAAGGCATCTAAACATAATAATATGCTGAAACCCCACAGTGCAGTAACATGAAAAATAGTGCTCTCCAATTGCTACTACAGTATGGATTTAAAATAGTAATTTGATGCTGTTTAGACTAGTTGCTGGACTGATTAGCCTGCCATCATCACTTATGCTCAGTGCCTTTGTTCAAAAGTTTTGTCAGCTTTTCATTTCTGCCATGAGCATTTATGGTCACTGTTACACCCAGTGATGCTATACTGGCTTACTGTCCTTGTGTTTGTTACTTAGAAATTGCCGTGTTTCACTCTGTTGGTTTAACACACTTTTAATTAGACAGCTTGTAAGCAGTAATGCAAGGTAGGATAAATCTGCCAGACAGTAATGTTGCTGTAGTTCTCCAGTTATAGTGAGTGGGTAACATCAGGTTAACAGCATTTCTGTTCTGCATTTAGTGAATCTGGGACTGAGTGAAGAGTTCTGGAAGGGTATAAACATATCTAAAGTACTGGCTTCAGAATTACAAAAAAAGCCCCTGAACATTATGCATTGAAAGCTTCAGCACAATCTGATATACTGTCTATTACAATCAGTCCTTAGTGAGTTACTGACATTAAAATACTCATCAGAACCTAGAGTCTGATATTTTTTGGTTTCCTCCTCTCCTTGCCTCCTTCCCCTGCCCCTCCTCTCATAAAAAGAAAAAAACCCCAACAAACCAAAACAAAAATGTGACCTGTTGGGGGAAAAAGAATTGTAAGAGTTTCATGTCTTAATGTGAATGATTCTCCATGTAAAGATTTGGAAGGGGATTGATTACTCCCCAGTAGTGATATTAACATATTATCGGGAACCTATCACCCAAAATGCAGATATAGCATTAATGATATTATATAGTTGGAGGGTAGAGCTGGCATCACCCGTACTTTCAAAATGTCACTGGTCTCTGATCACCACATTACAGGGAAGCGTCGTTCTTTTCAACTGGAGTTAATTTTAACAGAGAGCATTGAAAAATTTTTTCAAGCTGCACTAGTGTTGGTGCTTATATCCTGAAATGGATGTAACTGGAGTGATTCAGTGAACTAGATTGGGACTCTGAAAACCATCTTGTTCCTCTACTTCTCAAAAGAAGAACATGCTCCAAAAACAAGATTTGAGATATTTTTGTCCTTTGTGATGAAATTTGATATGCATATAGGACTCATCATCAGTACCTTCCTGGGTGAGCAAAGTCTTGCTGAGAATGGTCAGTACTGTTTTGTGCCTTTTAGAGGGGCAGGTTGCTTGGGAGCAGGGAAAGCACGGTGTCAGCTCTGCACTCCTAATACTAAGCTGGATGATCTCCACGGTATTGCAATGTACCTGACACCGCAGTCCTTGAGAGGGTAAAGTTCAGCTGTCATCTGCCTGTCTACGATGAGTTTGTAGACCCTCGGGGCTTCTTTAACCCAGTGTAAAGGATAGGGATGGTGTCGTGTGTTCCTGAAGTGACCCACAGCCTCTTAGGACTGTGTGTGAGTTGCCATGTTATGAGGATGAGAGTGTAAGCTATGAAAATTGTAATGTTTATGTAGCTGCTGGTTTGTGTTTGAGGGTCTCTGGCTCATGTAAGCCTTCTGAATTGTGTGGTTATAGTATGTCCATTTTAGTTAAGAAGAGTTAAAAAAACACAGATCACTGCCCCAAAGTCAGAGTTTTCTGTGAACCTGCAGCCCAAATGCTGCACAAAAGAACCAACCTGTACCTCAGAACCCACATAACAGGAAGGATGCTTATCAGCAAAACTCTTGCTTCTGCCTTTACTTTTTATCCTAGATCATTTAGTTTCATCTGCTGAGACATGCATTTATAATGTTTTAGATGCTTTAAACTAGGAGAGATGGTTGAGAAGCAATCCAGCCAGAATGAGGACAATGCAGCTAGGGGCACTAAGTCTCCTCCAGACTTTCTCTCTCTTACCATTCATTTTAATGCATCTTCTTACTCAGGTAAAGCTGCAAATAATGGAAAAAGGATGTCGTATTCCAAACGTCGAAGAGAAATGTTGAGATAATGCTCTGGTATCTTCTTTTAATATAAAATATGAATTCATGGGACTGACCAGTACTTTTCTTTTGCTCACCCACATCACCTCTCTCCAGCCCCTGGAACGGGATACAGCATTGAAATCAAGGCAAGGTATTGTGAGAAACTAAACTCTCATATGGGGCAGCTGAAAAAGTCAAGCATCTGATAGTAATTGGTTAGTAAATTAAATTTTAACAACCTAGAGGTTGCATGCAGTCCAGTCCTGCTCCTCTAATATAAATCACTCAGATTTTCAAATATGAAACACATGTTTTCTGTCTGACCTTGTCTTTTACGGAGCAGTGGAGATTGCAAACGCAGATGCTCAGGTTTGTCTCCTATCTTGGCTGCCAAAACTGTAAACGGCAGCTCTGCTCTTGGAGCACACATTATGGTGCTTCACAAACTGGAGAACAGATATGGCTACAGGCAATAAAGCTGAACTGGATCCTGTTCAAAACGTTTCACTCCCTTTAGGCCTTGTTCACCCAGGGCAGGACTATGACCTCCAATTACAGGGCCAGTTTCTCTCCCTTTCCTTGCCTGGGAGGGAGGGGATGCCATCTGCCCCCATGATGTGGCTGAGAGCAGAAGGCTGGCAGTAACCTGCCATCTCTGCCTGCAGCGAAATGCGGGTTTTACCCCTTTCCTAGCTAGGCTGCCTTAAAACTGACAGCCATGGAGCACTGTGGCTTGACTGATCCCTGATGGCTCTCCCCAAGCTTGTTCCCTGTAGCCTCAAGTTCCAGAACCCACTTGGGTGCTGGCAACACTGCTCACCCTTCTCCCAGAGGCGTTCAATGAATCTGCCCTGTCAGGTTTCCCCTTAAGAGCCAAACCTTTGTACTGTTATTCCCCCAACGGAAGCTGGGACTCCCTGCATACCATTTCTTCCCTCTTTCTCATCAGAAGAATATATCCCTAATTTTTAGCACTGCTATTCTGGACCTGAATGGGAGGCTGCATGTTTAAAGCTTCAGATCTGCTCTGACTACAGTCAGTGGGAATTTTCCTATGTAGGTGCTAAGTATTATTCAATGTAAGCAAAACTTGTCCTGTTAGTTATAAATTTTTTTCCATTATAAATCAAATCCTCTCTTTAATTTTTACTCGAAATCTTTCCTCCTACAGAGGAATTTGCTGTAGCTATAACATTGCCATGAAATATTCCAGCCATGAGAACTTGAAAAGAGTTTTCTTCCTTTCTATAAGTGAAGTTTCTTAGGGTGTATGACTTGGTCTAAGGCCTCTGTGATTTATTGATGCATTTTGACTCAGAGAGTGATGTTGCTTGTTGTTGGGAGAGTAAATGACCTGGTCCTGAGCCAGCAGTTTTGTAGTCTGAGGGGTAAACAAAAGCTTCTCATGAAGGCACAAGTACCACTGCACTCCAGGGCTAAATAGGATAGTTTGAAAAATTTAAGTCCTGAGCTTGAACTTGCTTGTACCACCAAAATAAAGCAAGCCCTGACTTCAGGAGAAGCTGGGGAGTGTATTACAGCACTAGGAAGGGGCACTGTGGGGACTCTCCCTCAAGGAAAGGACAGTGGACCTCCCCATCCTAAGTCTCATTGTCCCATCAGTGTGTTGATGATCTGTAATGTAACATCCTGTGCTGAGGGTGAAGGCTTTTAGAGAACTGAAAATGTGTAGAGATCAAAAGCTGGAGCTGGACCATCATTTCAACCTTTTGCTTTGAGGAGTCATTATTCTTAAATAATCCCTGGAAACTCCTATTTCCTTCTGTTCATACCTGTGAACAGGATGGTTCAGTAAGGACAGATCAGTAGGATGAAACTGTCAGTACAAGGTTCTAGCACCAACATCAGATGTGGTTTGAGTGTTTGTATGTTGATCTAACTCTAGCCTTGTCCTATGTACCATCTCTTGTACTTCTCCATGCCCACCCCTGTCACATCTCTCCTGCAGAGGGAAAAAGGGCTTCAGGCAAAAGAAATCTGGTCTCATGGATTGAATTGTCTGTTAGAGGTTATAGCAAATCTAATGTGCACCTGCAGAACACCCTCTGTGTTAGCTTCAAATAGAACAGATTCAGTTCACGTGCTACAAAACTACCTCATCACACAAACCAGTTTCGTAAGAGGGAGATGCTTGAGAAGCTGCCCTTGGTCCTGTGCTTCAGATCCAAACTCCAATGCTTGTGCTGTGGACACAGCAGTAAAAGGAAAAATAGGCATTTAAATTTTACTGCAAAGAGAAGTCCCCAGAGAGCCCTGTGATATCTTCACGCTTAGCAACACTCAACAAGATTTTCTTTTGACAGGATATCATAGACATATAATATTTGGAGAATTGCTTTGAAATGGGAGAGAATTTTTTAAAGCACTTTGGTGCATGTGACCAGAGGTACAATCTGCAGTTCAGCATTGCTTTAAATGTTCACAGATTATCCTAAATCTTAGTTACATTGCTGATCTTTAAATCTTACTGATTACACAAGGCACATGAAGCTGCCTTTGTGCAGACTGCTGTCAGCAGCCTTATACTCTTTCAATGCCTCCTTTATTGTCCAGGATCTGCAGCATCCTTTTTTTTTTTTTGTGTGTGTGTGTGTGTAGTTATATTTTTTTATTATTATTTTTAAAGGCTAGAGTTCTAATTTCCAAGCTTTTGAAGTTCTTATTAAAACTAACTGAGTTTTTGTTGTAGTCAAGTATATAGTGAAGCTAAAAATTTAGTTTATACCTACTGAAAGTTTTTATTGTAAAGTTTTTAGCATAACAGCCCAACACTAGCGACTTACTAGAGGCAGTATATACTAAGATCATTAATGTATCTTGTAATGGAAAAATCCCATTCTACTTATTGTAGGAACATCTTCAGATTATGCAGCCACTTCTATTTGAGGGCTACAGTGCATGTAGATACTAATTTCATGTAGGAAGCTATAGTGATGTACTATATTTTCCAGAGTAACAGGCTTGCTTTTTCAAGATGGTATTTTTATTGCTTGTTTTAGGCTTTTAAACCTGAAGATCACATTGATCAGTAATGCCTATTGTTGTAAAACCTAAAACCTAAGGCTTCTGCATGAATTGTTGCATGACAAATCCCTGCATTTGAATTTGTGTGCTGTTACTGTCTGGATGTGGTTTGTAACTTCATACATTTAAAGTAATAACACTGGGATGGTTTGTTTAGGTGTTTTTGTCTCATTTTTTTTCCTGTTTTCCTCTGAGGGAAGAAGTGTGAACAGCAGTCTTGGTTATGGTATGAGCAAGAACATAGCAGCACTCTCTAGTGAAATTCCCATTTGTAATGGTGTTTGCAGCCAAGTGTTCTTTTGTCCTATATTGTGCATAGCCACCAGGCTGATGAAAACAGACTTAGAGTCCATTAGTTCTGAGCTGTACCTCAGCCTCTCACTGTTGCAGAGGCCCACTTCATCAACCTGCTTCATCACTAACTTCTTTTAATCTAAACATCATATTCTTTTATTCAGCAAGCAAACCCTTTCTTGCAGCTGCAGTGCCTCCTGTTAAACTTGAGGCCAGCTGGAAAGCTGTTTGTTGTGCTTGTTTAATCCAAGAGTGCATTGAGCTGGTCTGGGTTTGGTTGAAGGTGTCATGTCTCTCTTTTACTGGATTGTAGTGGGGCTGAACTACCCTAGGGAGAGGCCAGGTCGCCTTGTACAGCACAGCTCTGTAGCTGTTTCTTGCACCAACTTCCAGGGAAGAAGGAGAAGAGAGCTGATGGAAGATTTTTGAACCTTACCCTTGTACAAAGTCTTTGTTCCTGCTTTCTGGCCACCAGAAGCTGTAGGGCTGGGGACACCAGGCAGAGATGGTTATACACAGGTTTGTGGAGCTGACCCTGGAGGCTGACCCTTTTGTGTGAAGAATGAGTGATTCCTGTGTCTCTGTGGTATCTGCAGCTTTTAGAAAAGGTGGCAAATGTGGGAGCCTGTAAGCTTGCAATTTTTCAGAGCATTATCTGGATCTTGCTTTGCTGGTCTGGATAGAATGATCTGTTTCCTCACTGCTGTTGACATGAGTCCCTGGAGCAGGGGGACTGTTCTAAATACTTGTGTTTTGGATTCTCCTAATAAAAGAGACCAGCTACCAAGTAGACTCAGCCTGTCCACTATATTCTGAAATATTCCTTAATCAGTATACTTTGAGGGAACATCTGAGTTTGCTTTTTCAATCACAAATTAAAGAAATACTTTACTGAAATATTCTTACTGTAAACCTGCTAATGTAACCAATATATATGTATCTAATGTAACAATATCTATGCAATGCATATGATTATATGTAATATATACAAATACATGCACTGCATTAGCAGATACAGCAAATACTTCGTGCAGCATCACTCCTATATGCGTGACACATCATGAACATGAATAAACTTTAAATGTGTTTTTCCAAGCTGTGCTACTTGGCTGTGAATCTGTGTTCTTCCGAGTGACTATGTGCAACATCTAATGGGAGAGATTGCACGGACTCTGTGACAAAGGAGACTATCTGGAGGAGAATTTCGTTGCTAAAGGCTCCCATATTGTTGCCTTTTTTCTTAATTAAGACTGCTGTTAACACATCTTCCCTCAGAAGTGAGATTTAAATCTGCAGTGACATTTGCCTCATCCCCCAATCCCCCAGTTTGTCTGAGAACACAAATTTCCTACAACAAGCTTTGTGGGTTTTTTTTCCCATGAGCACCTTGAGGTCAGAAAATTGCTTCTGACCAAAGCTGAGCTGGGATTAGCCATCCTGCTGTGACAGATTCCACTGCTGTGGCAAATTCCACTAGCCAACCAATGTTCTCTATGTTATATACTTATTCATCTGCCCAAATTTATTTTTGCCTTTTTATTCCAGCCCCTGGGGAACTAGGAAGTTAAATTTTATTTAATGTCAGTCCAATTGTCTGAAACTTCTTTAAGTGTGTATTAGGGAGACACTGGGAGAGGGCTGGAAGTCTTCCAAACTCGTAAGACTTGCAGACCTTAGGGAGCTGTAGCATGAATTTTTTCATTGTGGATTTCTTTGCCAGATCACCTCTGAAACAGATCAGAGATCTTTGTGATGAAAGCTGAAGAAGGCTGAATGCTAAAGAAAATACAACAGCTGCTGGAATGTGCAAATGTGTGGTCAAAGCTGTACATGACAGAGGAGAGAGATCCAAAGTATAGAAGTTCATGGGCTAGAATTCACTGAAATATCAGTTACTGGACTGTACAATGTAACTTCTTCGGATGAGTTGTATATGCAACTGCCTGAAAGGAGATTGTAGTGAGGTGGAGGTCATTCTCTTCTCCCAGTGTCAAGACAAGAGGAAACACACTCAAGTTGTGCCAGGGAAGGTTTAGATTGGATGTTAGGAAAAAAAATCTTCACTGAAAGGGTAATCAGGCATTAGAATAGGATGCCCAGCAAAGTGGTGGTGTCACTGTTCCTGGAAGTGTTCAAAAAATATGTGGATGTGGCATTTGGGGGCATGGTTTAGTGATGAACTTGGCAATGCTGGGTTAATGGTTGGACTCAATGACCAGTTCTTGTCTTTTTGTTAAGCTCCTAGAAATCCAGGGAGTTGTTTCTAGCTCAGCTAATTGATGTCAGATCCACTTAAAAATAAATAAAGACGTCATCAAGCCATGTCCACTTTCCCTGTTGCTGTCTCATTCCTCTTTTGTGCAGCTGCCTATCTTCAGGATGCTGAAGATCTACTTTTTCTGTATTTATTAAAATGCATCCTTAAAGAATAGATTTCTCTTTCTAAATTACATTGAATTATTCGATCAAGGTTATTTCAAAAGCATACAGCAATCACAAGTGAAATCCATATGCTTTTTTCCTCTGTCTTCCTCTAAGATCTCCTTCTCATTTCAATTAGGAAAGTTGATCTTTGGGAGTTTGGAGAGGCTTTGTCTGCCTCTCAGCAAGAGACAGATAGCTTTACCTAAGCAGGGATCTGTTACTTTGTAGTTTTACCTCATAATTTCACTTATAATTCAGAATCTTGGAGGCACCTTCTGCCTTAAGCTACTGAAAAAGCAGAGCAAAAAGGATGTTTTGCATGACTCACATAACCCATGTTTTCTATAAACTTTATTTGCTGTGTGGCATTTGCCTAATGCAATGAAATTGCTGCTTTCCTGGTGCTTTTTTTTTTTTTTTTTTTTTTTGTCCCACTGGTGCAAAGCTGTAAAGACAATCTAACCTTCAACAACTGAGGCTCAGCCACTGCTGCAACACATGGTATTTATCAACTTACCACTTGATTAGGTGTCGAATGCTGTCTGGAGAGCCACATGTGATAACTCAGTTAACTTGAGTGGCTCTCTTTAAAAGAAAGAGAAAAAAAACTTACTAAAAAAAAAAAAAGAAAAAGAGAGAGAGAAATTACATCATGGACCTGTTCCCTAAAACCTATTTCTGGGACTTGCACCCCTGCAAGATACTTTAAGTGAGCAACCTTCAAGCTTTTAAACAGTATGTTGAGAACTGGTGCCATAAAGGCCTCCAGGGACTTTTTAAGAGTCTTGATGTTGCTTTTGACAGGCACTACTGATACTGAAGATTTGAAGAAAGACGCGATTGGTCTGCTACACGATTCTGTTAGCTAGTTAATTCATACTCCATAAAACTCAGCGTCTATTCTGAGGAGGCTCACGTGTTTCTTATAGCAATGCTGTGTCTCATGTGTTGGCTAAACAGTCGGACAAGGACCATCCTAGGCCCAGGAGGGTCGATGCATTCACGGCAGTGCTGAGGGGTGGCGTGGAATGGAGGAGACTCCTGGAAGAAAGTTCAAGGCAGTTCCCCCCACTGCCAGCCTCCTCCCTCCTCCCCGCTCGCCCGCCCACGCCGTCATGTCTAGACTGCCGCCCTGCACGGGGCAAGGACTCGGAGCTCAACTCTTTCAAGTCAAGGAAAGCTCCCGTTGAGGGAATTTTGCCTCAGAGATGAATGCGAGGTTAAGCATCCAGTGGGTTTATAAGCACTTTATATCCCTAGACTCTCCGTGCCTGCATTTTGCTGGCTCAAGGCCCTGAGTGGGTCAGTGCTTTGAGGCATTGCTACTGACTGGCAGCTGGGCAACTTGTGTTTCATGAGGAAACCTCTTTGCCATTTCAGATCTAGTTTTGTTCTGACGTGGGGTGAGAAGCACGGTTCTGAAGAGTTTTATGGGACAGCCATGCCATAAATAGCTGAAAGCCCAAAATAACTTTCCCTCCCCTCCCCCCTTTTCACCTCTTACCTTCCAAGGCAATATTCCGAAAGGCAAGGAAAGGAAGGGAGAGGCATGAGAAGACTGTCAGAAAGAGCAGGGGCTCCAAAACTTTTGGGGTGTGTGCTGCAGCATCTGGTTTGGTTCATTTCATCAGTAAAAAAGCTTCACTCAACTGTTTTTGACAGAATTGTAACTTCTATTGAAAACTACTCTCAGACATTTTATCAGCTGTAATCGGCACATGGACAGATTGAAAAAGTAATAGCTACATCCTAAATGCAACCAGCACTCTCTGCAGGAATAGTTTGAAGAAATAACACTTCTCCAGGAGATGGCGATAGTGTGTTGCAGACATCTTTAAAAACAGTTGTCTGCTGTGGTCAGGGAGAGAGAAATTAAGCAGAATAATTTTGCAGTGATATGCTGGAATCTGACAGAACCCAGAAGCAAGGACCACAGGACCAGTTTGGCTTGGGAAGGTCCTCCCGAGGTCTCAAGGACAGCCCCTCTCCTAGGAGTACCTGAGGCAGCTTGAGGCTGTCTGGCTGAGCCTTGAATGTCTCTAAGGACAGAGATCCCCCAAGTTCCTTCCATCTTGTAGATAAAAAAAATATTTCTCATATCTACTGGGAATCTTCTGTGTTGAGACTTGTGTCTGCTGCCATTTGTTCCATCACATTGCACCTTGAAGAAGAGCCTGGCTCCATCCTCTCTAAAGCCACTTGCTTGGTAGTTGAAGATGGCAACTAGCTTTCCCTTTAACCAGCTCTCACTTCCTATTCTTATGTGTTTCCTAACACAGTTTAATGATTTTTATTTCTTCCAGAGATAAGATCAGGGGTCAGGATTTGTCCCACAAGCTGGATCCCAGTGAAGAGCCTGGGGAATGTGAAAAGCCAAAGGAGAGCATGTGGGAGGAAGGGTGTCCTGGGTAGAGTGTGGAGACTCTTCTTTTAGACCTGTGGATTGATCAGCATAAACATTTCCTATGTCCTGGAATCGAGTCTTGATAGCAAATGTCTGGCAACTCGTGTTAGTGATCATTGATGGAATGAGTCAGAATTTATGCTTTATAAAATGTTCTTAACACAGTACAGTCATGTTTCATAACAATCCTTTCTGTAAAAGAGTTGGTTTTGGTTTTTTTTTCCTGGTGCAGGTGTTTTCCAGGAAATGTGCATGATGGTTGACCAGGTGTATAATAGTGTACCAGTGGAAATGGCTTAATCACTGACTACAATGGCTAAGTGTGGGGTTTGAGCCTTTTCTTAAAACTGTTTCTCTGCAGCTTGTACAGCCGATACTGGGAATTCCACTCCTTTTGCTGGCTGGTAACTGTTTGTGAGAGAGGGTGAAGATAAAGGGGTACTTTCAAGAAACAGAAATAATGAGATTCTTGTACCGTGGTTTAGACTTCAGTTCCTTTTCTACTGGCTGGAAGAGTCTACTTAAAAAAATAAAAAAAAGATGAAAACTTGAATTGCACTGCTCTTGACATCTGAAGCTCTTCTCTTCTGGTTTTATGTGAAAGTGGGTTATCAGTTATAGTTGCTTTGGGAATCCATACTTCAGATACTTTGAGATACATTGACTTCTGTGAGTCTAATTTCTCGACCAGACATTATACATTCATTATACAAATAAATAGAATGAGGCTAAAACCACCTGCAAGTAAATGTTTGAATTGTTATATCAACAACAAAAACATGTAGGGATTGCTTTTTAAACAGCATAAAGGACTGAATCTTCCACAAAATGGCTTGGAATCTAACTATACAAATAAAAGAACTTCTTGCCAAGTCTTGCTTAAATGTAGGACACTTATTTTTACTAAAAAAATTTAAAAAGTGAATTGCCAAGATTTGTTTTCCTTCATTAAGTTATACTGACAGGGGTGGTAGGAGAAGGGGAACCTAAGTCCCCATTCTGCAGCCTGTGTCTGGTGGTGGCTTCCTGTCTGAAGGTCAAGTGCACCTGGACAGAGGTCTGCCTTCCATCAGTCTTGGTGCCTTTGTGGCAGTGACACTGCCTGGCACAGCAAAACTATACACCATGCTTTCCTCCACAGTGTCTGCAGGGTTAAGAAAGTACACTTACAGTGCAGAGTCCTTGTCAACTACATGTATGTGCAGTTGCGTTGTTACCTCTAACAGTCATCTCCACCTCACCCTCTTTGAAGCTCTCACCCCTCCAATTTCCTCTTTACTGCTGCCTGTTTTTTGTGGGGTTTGTATGAGTTTGAGATTATACATGAGAAAACTGATGGTTTTCATCTGTAGATCGAATTCAGCTGTGGTCCATGGTAAGAAGGTTTTTGAAAGTCATAAACTAGAGTGTTGGCTCAGGCTGAATCAGTGTCTGAATCTTGGTGAAATGGAGCCAGATCATGTTGTTGATTAGGAACAAGAGTCCTTGATCTATTTTGGTCCATCCTGATAGGTCCCATAAGTACAGGTTGGGAAGACTGAAGGGGAAAAAAAAGCTTCAGTTCATAGTCAGCAGCAAGATGCAGTGCATTGAGAGCTGGCTAACCTCTCTGCTTTGTGGACCTTCCAGATGAATTTGTAATAATGAAGGAAGAATTCTTTTTGGAAATAGGTGTTGCCAGCTAAAACAGAAAACAGATTTCTGTAAACACCAGACTTGTCACTCTTGCATCATTTTTCCTTATTACCTGTTGCCATGGTATTCAAGAAATTATGCCAATCTGATTCAGGATGAGTGAAATTGCATGTTGCTGTATGTTTTCTTTTAAGTTGAACAATGAGAATAAAATGTAAAGCTGCACCAGATGTCTAAAACTAGCAGGGCTGAGAACTGCATTTGAGAGAGGATATTCACGTACTCAAATTTAGGTCTGTCCTTTAGCTGTCTTTTTTACCACTTGGGTAGTCAGTGGAGAAAGATGCCCCAGTTCAGGGCACGCATGATCTTCTTTGCCCTCAACCATATAGGGAGCATGACAATAAATATTAAATTGTTTTCCTTCTTTCCTCAGCATATGAGCATTTGAGTGGTGTTTCTTTTGGTTTTATGGATATTTATCTGCTTGAAGATTGGTTTGGGTTTTTTTTTCATACTCTTACTAGAAATTTTTGTGCTAAAGGAAGGAATAAACTGTGGTCTTACAAAAATTATTTAATAACTTCATTTTATTATCTGAATGCTTCTTCTTACTGTTGTTGTGCATATTCTGCCTTGGAGATGATCCATATTCCTTATGTTTTCCCTGAGAGTATCACATAGCCTGCATGCAAAGGGAGGGAGGAAAGTTTATCTTTGTGGCCTCTAGGGACATGCAGAGAGGACAAAAAGCGTCCTTCCATGTTGTTCTCAGGGCAGTTCGCACCCTTATGCCAGAGGCACAGGCTCTCAGTGATGAACTTCCACACTTGCTGCTACATGTAGTTATAATCTGTGCTGCTGTCAAATGATTAAAGCTTTTCTTCAACAAGGTACCAGTGGAATATATGTGTGTATGTGTGTGTTTTATCTTTTAGGTAGCCCCAAATGCAAATAAAATTATTGTCTTTTCTTGCCCATGTGACTTATACTAATATTACAAGATGAAGTGTTGTAGTAAATGAAGTCTTACTACTGTTTAAATGTTGAATAGTTCTGATGGGAGCCAGTTCATGACTAGTAAGGAAAAAATTCAAAATGAGTACATCTCTACAAAGCCTGTTTAGAGAAGTAAATTCCTCTGCCTGTTTCATTACATTTATTCAGCTCCTGACCTGCAAGACAGAAAAGCTCTTTCCTGAGTCACTGAACTCTAGGATAGATTTGCCTACTTTCAGGTTGGTTGTGTAGATAGCCTGCTTCCCCAAATCCCTTCATCTTTATTCCTGTATCTCACAGTCTTGTACATGGGAGTAACAGAGACCTCAGTGAGCTGTGCTGAACTGCAAGGAAATGCTCCCATGTATTGTTCAGAAGCAGCTGTTTGAGAAGGTGCCCTCTCCATTGCTCTGTATGCCTTGCTCTTTACTTGACATCAAGGAGCTTGAGATCAGTGCAAGGGTGTCAACAAGCCTGGCCACAGGAAAAAAGGACTGAAAGTATTTGGAGTAGCTATATAAATCCCATGGCCCTGGAGGAATGGCTGTGGAGTCTGTCTAGGCAAAACAAGCAGGAGAAATATTACTTCATCAACAAAGTATTAAGGATATGTTTTGAATCCACACACCATGAGCTAATTACCAGACAGGCTGAGTAATGTAACAGAAAGAGCTCAGATAGACAAACATCAAAAAGGATGATTCAAAAAGCCATCTGAAATGCATTTTGTCCCCTTGCTCACAGAAAAAACCCTTCAGTCATTTTGTTTTGTATTGCACTAATTTTGTGCTCTGTTAGATTTCCTCAGCTCTTTCATAGTGTCTTTTACTCGGGTAGGAGTACAACTGTGCCAATTCAAAGGTGAACCTTTGGTCTGTCTCTCCCTGTGCCTTGTGCTAGTGCAGCAGAGGGGCCTGCCTGTGTAAGGGAGCGCTTGAGGCTGGAGATAGGCTGGGACAACTGTAGAGGTGGCTGGGCTCACTTGTGTTCAGAGCTTGGCATCAGGGCCCTGGCAGCTGTGAACTCATGCAGATTTTTAGGCTGCATTAACCCGGGTATGTTTTTGCAAAACAGGTAATGTGTTATTGTATCAAGCTTGGAGTATCTGGAGCTCATTGTTATTTTCTGACACTTCTAGTGAGAGTATTTTGAAACTTTAAAGGGTACCTTTTGGAAGGGCAGAATCCTTCACCTCTGAAAAGGAGAAAGGTACAGCCCAGGTTTTGTCCAAGCCTTCTATGTGCTTCCTTTTGAAATGCAATGAACTTATAAGTGGCATTCTCTTTTCTCTCTGATCTATCCATCCCTCCTTCCCACCTATCCCCAACATTGGTTAAAACAGTGAATTTTATAGCTGGATGAATATCTAGTTAATGCACTGTCTTGACCTCCACAGTTTAGACTCTTCAACTTATTTAGAGATGTCAGCTGAGAGGGTTTATAAATATTTTACTGCATTACCTCATTCTTGCTGCCACAACATTAAAAATGTGCTTTCCCTGAATGTTTGTTACAGGAGTCTGATGGTCACGTTATCATAAGTCGTCTGTGTCTGCTGGCATCTCCTTCCACTCCAGCATGGGCTAAAGGAGGCAGTGCCTTGAAATATTAATGAGGACTAATGTGGCAGAACTGAGTGATTAAAAAAGACACAAACAAACACACATGCACAGATGCACAGTGTCCATGTAAGTGCGTGTTTGATGTACACACTGCTGATATTTGAACATTTAATACCAAGTGCTAAAGCTGCATAGCAGGCATGAGCTGGTATCCATCGATGCAGCACAGCTGGGCTGCCTCAGGCCCTATGAAGGTGTCAGATTCCCCTCTGACAAATTATACCATTTCATCAAAACCTTTGAAGGAGGCTTGAGTTGCAATCATAACACCAAGATCTTTACGCTAAGAGGAGAACCTCATGTGTTCAGTTGTGGCACCCCCCACCTAGCAATGCCAAGGAAAGTACAGCGTGCGATCTTACTAGTGAGGAGAGGCAGGAAGAGATGGTCACAATACATCTGAGTGCTGCGTGTGATTTGTGTCCCTTTAGATAAGCAATCCTGGCTTGGGCTTATGATCTGATGGGTTCAGAGTCTGGGCTGGGACAGGGTTGGGATTTTCATTCCATTAATTTTGTTGGTCACAAGCATATAAGTAATTTCTGCATATTGAGGAAGGAGAAAGTTTTCCTTCATATATGAATAATCCCCCGTTATTCTTGGGAGAGGTAAGTTTGCAGGTCCCCTGGTCACCTGTCATTCTCCAACTCATCTTCTGCACAGCAAATATTATTTTCACTAGATTTCTGCTTCAATAACAGTTCTAAATAGCAGTCAGTGGAACTGGCATTGGGAAGTGCTTATCAGACCAGGAGAGGCAAGAAGAAGGGTTTGGTGCCACTTGCATGGCTTTCTACTTGTGCATACTGAGTACTTATTTCTCCTCCATCGCTTTTTTTGCTGTCCTACATGTCCACCTTAACACTTAATAAGCTCTAGAAAACCCTGCAGCCCTTCAGCACAGTGGGACAGGGTTACACTTGTAACTCCTGCTCCCTAGGCCACTAAACAGGGAATTTGCCTTTCTCATTGAATGCTTACAGGTTGCTTTTCTTTTCTTTCCCCAAGCTTTTAGTAAAGCATTAGATTTCCTCTGGTTTCCTTCCTCTCAAGAAAAAAGCAACACATCCTGATCTAAAATAGCCCAAATACACTCAGAGCAGAAATGCTCTTTAAATATCACATGGTGCCACTCAGAGCAGCAGCAATTTTATCTATTTATTTATATTTTCATATTAATTGCCAAGTGTATTGGCAATTACCCCAAGGGGTTAGCCAGTTTAGCAAATCAGGGAAAATGGTGAAAGCTTCGATTACACAAACAGTAGGACCTGAACTATTTGCCTGTCACGCATGCAAGTGGGATTTCTGGGATGCCTGGTTCTACAGTGTTGGGTGTGTTGTCAGAGGAGCCGTCCTCGCAGTGACTTACAAACTCACACCATTGAGTACATAAGCACACACAGATTTCTAAACAGGGCCAAGAACACACTGCAGCCAAAATCTGCTTCTCCTCCTGCTTTATGGAGTCATGTCTGGACTACTGATGGGCAGAACAAGAGAGTTAACGCATTCATAGGCTGGGAATGAAAACCAGCAGATTACTTTGTCTCTATGGTGTGGGGGTGATTCTGCTATCTTGTAGTAAAGGAAAAAAATTAAAGAGATGACAGGTTTTGTTTTGTCCCTTAAGAATAGCTAAAGAAGTGGCCAAAATAAATGCTGCATTTTAGGTACGTGTTAATTTAAACCACGTCTTGGGAGCACAGTCTATGCTTTTGCTTGGAGAATCTTGCCTAGCCTTTGCTCCTACCATGATATTCAATCTAAAGTTCCTTAAGAAAAACCCTTTGATAAATGAAGGGGTTTTTAAATTATTTTTCAGTGAAATCAGAGAAAAGTAAGAGAATTAATTGAAATTCCTGTTTCTCTTCAAAGGCACTGATCATGCAACTCTAATGCTGACATGTTACAGCACAAAGGCACGTGAAGACAGACAATACTGTGGCTGGGAGCTGCTCCTGCCCCAGCCTGGTCTCTGCTCATATCCTGGCACCAGGGCAGAGTCAGGCTATCAGTCCCAAGTGAGCAGTGGTTTTTTACCAAGGCTTACTCTCTTGATCTGTCTTTTTGGTAAATTTCTTAGCTTTTACCCCTCTGTCTAATGAGTGCAGCCTCTCACAGGCTTAATTATCACCTGTCCTGGTTTTCCACCCCAGGGGGTGCAACAGTGATGAGAAAAACCCAATAGAAAACCAACAAAAAAGACCCCCACACAAAACCCCACAAGTTTTATTCTGCATACACACACAAACCGACAATAGAAATGCAAATATAAACAAATTAAGCTCTTCCAAGGCCAGCGGCTGGGATGAGGAAGGAAGCTAGGATGGCGCTGGGTCCTTGCCAAGGTTTCCTGAAAAACACTGGAAAATTAAATGACCCAGGGAAATCCCCCCTCCCCCAGGGAAGGAAAGAATACCACAGCTGATGGAAGTATGTGGTCTTCAGCCCTTGCCACTGCCACTGGAAGCTGCTACGCCGCCCGTGCCGCTGAAAACGCAATGCTGAGATGAGCAGAGATGTTATCCCAACAGCTGACAAGCCCGAAAGAGAAAATGGCCTCTGGGATCACGCTTTTTATGGGGAGCCAATCGTGCATGATCTCGGAGTTCCTCCCGGGTGCAGGTTGCCTCCGGATTGAGTAACTGGCGCCCGAAAACCACCCCCTGCGAGATTTCACCATGAGGCAAAAATGGCGGTACTCCACTACGTGGCCAAGGCCCGAGGGAGAATGTGGGCTACCCGCAGGCACTGTGGGGCATCCTGGGAGTCCCGGCATTGATACCGGGCTGCCCTCAAGCCGTGTTAGCGGCAGCCACTTGCCGCGGGGTGGCTCCTCGGCTGCTAGGGCCACTAACAGCTCTGTTCGGTGCTGCATTCCATGCACATGGGAAGCCCACTGTGCATGTGCGCAGCGCCGAGAGCAGTTGGGCCGAGATCCGCTGGTGCTTGGCAGCCATCCCTCGCCGCGGCCACGACCCTGCGCTTGCTGCGTCGCCACCAGCTTCAGTAGAGCTGCACCCACAGGGCAGATGGTGGGGGAGGCAGTCAGTGGGGGTGGGGCACAGTGCCCACCGCCACCAGGACCCGGGGCTGCCCCGCGCTGCTTGCCCCGTGGTCGCCACGCCGTGCTCGCAGGGCGAGCCGTGTGGGAGAACCAGCACAGGAAAGGGGAAGGCAGCGGCTGCAGCAGTCCCGTCCTGTGCAGACTTGCAGAAGCGCCAGGACAGGATGGCTCCGTCCCGTCCCGTCCTCGCCGCCATTGCCAGGGCAACTCTCCCACATAGACACACAGAAAGCAAGGTCTAAAACACCCCTGTTCCCCCCTCCCCTCCCAAAAGCCCTCAAAAATCCTCAAACCCCCCAAAAAAACTCCCTCCCTGTCCCCCAGGAGAGAGGGAAAAAAAACGGGGAAGGGAAAAACAGGTTTTAGCTCCAGGAACATCCGTTTTCACCCCACAACATCACCTCACTGTTTACTGCACTAGAAAAATGAGTAAAAAATTCAGCAGTTGCTTCAGTTTAAAAGGTGATTTTGTGGGAGTGTGATGAATCAGAAAGGAACATTCAACTCTGGATCTCAGGCTTCTGCCCTGGCCACTTGGCTGCTTTTCCTATGCAAGACGAAAGCTAAGGCGGATACTGCTGAGGGCTCCATCCTCATGTAGCATAACTAGCATTTATACACATAGTTGCAAGAGAGAAGAGTAATTGGGAACACCTTGGTGTGGTAACAGTTCACAAAGAATTATATGTGGTGTACGGCAAAAGTGCCTGGAAGCTGCAAGCACTCACTAGGAGCAGACCCCAGAGACAACCCCACCTCCAGCACCTTAATTTATGTAAGAGAGCAGGTTGTTCTGTGCAGAGGCAGTGAGGTGGGGTGCTTGCTGTTGTCCTGATGCAGCACCTCAGTGACATTCACTGAAATGAGACTCTGTGTGCTTTCCAGGCAGCAGCTCCCTTGGGAGCTCAAGCATTTTGGAGAGAGCATGAAGGAATCACATAAAATCTCTTCACAAGCTCTTCCTGGCTCTCATGGAAAGTGAAGCTTTTGCATAAAGGTTGGTGCCCAAATGCTCAGGAAATGCTTCAAACATTTACTGGACTGAACATTCACAAAAACTGTGAAGGAATCAACCTAAGGGTGCCAGCAATAGATCTCATCAGACTTGGCCTTCTTTTTCCAATCCTGGCTCTCTGTCTTGGACCTTGAAACAGATCATGCCACTGGTTCCTGAAGAAGCACAGTAGAATAAGCACGTCCTTTGCCAGTACCTAGGAAGCAACTTTCCTGCCAGCTAAACAGACGAACTGTACTCGCTGATAAATGCGTGCCATATTAATGACAGTCCTACTAATAGGTGATAACTACAACAATCACCTAGTCCAACTGCCTGACCGCCTCAGGGCTGATGAAAACACTGATGCTTCCATAACAAAACTCATTTTATTTTAAGGCTGTTTCTTCATTTCATATGTAAGCTTGTTCCCTTGAAAAGCTGTTCCTTTATTGAACAAAACAGGAAGGAATCCTAAAATCTAGGAAAATAACCACAAGGATCTGTTTCATTCAAGTCTGACCAGGTAACTTTCTAAAAGGCCATTTAATCCCATCTATCCAATTCAGCTCATTTGTATTGGTTAAGAGCTTACCATCTTGTGAGCCATAATTTCTTGATTATAAGGGCAGAAGAGAAAACAGGAACTTTCCCTGACAGTGCTCAGCTCTGAAAAATTGGACACAGGAGCTTACTAAGGTAGATCTGCAGGTAAAAGTATTTCTGTATAAATGGAGCCAATGACTTCATTCTGACACTTTGGAAGTGGTTGTCACAGCAGCCAGTATAGTCTTTGCTAAGCTACAGTGTCTGTGGCAGAATCGTAAAACCCAGGTTGCAAGAGACCTCAGAAGGCTTCAGGTTAGAACTTGCATGCAAATCATGGGCACTTAAAACAGGTTGCTCAGACAAGTTTTGGAAACCTCCAAAGCTGAAGATACAACAACCTCTCTGGGAACTTGCTCCAGTGTTTGACCGCTCTCATGGTAAAAATAATTTTCCTTTTTTTGTTTGTGGCAGTTTGTGTCTGTTGCCTTTTAATCTATCATGCAGCTCTGCAGAGCTTGGCTCCACCTTTTCTATACCCCACCAAAAGGTAGTTGCAGACACTAAGAAGACTTCTCCTTTTTAAGGCTGAACAAGCCCAGCTCCGACAACCCCTCCTTGCATATGATGTCCTTCAGCTACCCACCAGGTGTGATTCAGTATGTCAGTACCTTTCTTGCACTGGAGACCCCAAACCTGCATGCAGTTCTCTAGGTATGGTCTCACAAGCGCTGAATAGAGAGGACTAATAAATTCTCTTGACTTGCAAGTGTGCCTTTTTAAATACAGCCCTCTATGCTGTTGGTTTTCTTTGCCTCAAGATTACAGTGCTCATACACATGCAGTGCCTACCGCTAGTCTCAGCTCTTTTTATTGTCTGAATTGCCTCAGAGGCAGGACTTTGCTGCATTTATCTTAGTTGATGAAGTACCTGGCAGATAATTTCTGCAGCATTCTGAGATCTGCCTTTCAAGGAAGTCCTGCCCTTCCAAGCAGCAACTGCCCATCCCATGTCCCAGGAGGGCAGCTGACATATGTTATCACAAACCACCCCAGAGCCAGGCTTGGTGAAACAAATTTGCTGAAAGTGTGCTCTTGTGGCCTCCAGGTTTTTAATGAAGATGTTAGATGGTAATGGCCCAATTATTGACCACCTAGAATGTGGGCTGCCAGTTCAACTTTATCTGGACAGTTTAGCTCAAATGATGGTCATCAGCAGTACACTTCTCACCAGTTGTAGGTAGCTACCCAGTCCATGTCAGCAATTTGTCTATATCTTGTTTTAAAAAAATAAATAATAAAACCAACAGAATAATCCTTTTATTTTCAAAGTTGGATCTATCCATGAAAGAAAGAGCAGCATATTTCTGCAAAGACGAAATAACTACAGCTCATTCCAAAACCAGATTTTTTTCTCACCAGAAAGGAAGTGCCTGTTAAAGAGAAGGAAACCAGGAAGGGAGCCAGGACCAACTGTGGCCAGTGTAGTTCTGCTGGCTGGTACCTTTAGAAACACATTACACCCTTCACACTTCTCCTTCCAGTGTTGCTTTCCTTAAAATTACTAAACACTCAGATGAAGATCCATCTAACCATAAAGAACATTTTAACATCACTGGATCCCATGTCAGGGCTGCCATGTCATGGCTGCCCTGTATATTTTGATTTTTATTCACAGGAACTATAAAAGAAACAGAGCAAAACTCTCCAGGGGGTAAAGCTGCCTGGCTGTATGAGCAGCCACCTTTCCATTACACTTTGGAGTAAATCAGGTTGACTTTCAGTGAGTTCCAGTCACCAAATTATTTTATTGTTACAATATCATGAAGCAATTTTTATTTTGTGCACTCCAAGGTGCTCAAAATGTTAGTTTTCACAGTATAGAATGGATGTGACAGCATTTGTCATGGAAGCACTCGGCAGAGTATGTTTCAACTTCATTTAGTTGTGCTGTTTTATGAAGTTCTGCAGTAAAATGTGCCAGCAAATTATGTTAGTTTCTTTCCGGTGATTAACTAATCATTCATATAATAAATAGTAGCTAACTACAAGAAAGATTTATTTGTCACAGAGTTAGAAGAATGTCAAACTCTTCCCATTTCATGTGAAAAGGCAGAGGAAAAAATACTTCTAAAATGACTTTGCAACATGTGCTTTATTTTAAGTCATTACTGAATCAAAACTACATAGTATACCCTTTTAACATCCCCTACCCAGTCAATGATTTTTTTTCTCTTTTTTTTTTTTACCATGGAATAAAACCTACATTGCAATCATAAATTTTCATGCTACAATGTTCTCTAATGAGCCATTTGTGTCACTAATAATAGCAATTTAAGAAAAGGGCCATTTTCCAAGCTTAATATGTCTATATTTGGGAACTTAAAAAAAACCCCGTCTCAGATGTAAAAATGTGACTTGGAATATGTAAACATTTTCATATACCTGAAACACTGGAAGAATATCAGCTAACAGCAAAACAACAGTTGCCTTAAATCATTGAAATGGGAAAAAGCCTGTCAGGGCAAGCAGAGAGAAGCACACACTATTCAGTCTTTAAAGGGTTATAAGAAATGAAGTTGCTCATTAGGCCATTGAATTCACTTTTTTTCCTCATCTAATGAAAAGCAGTAATTTTGAAGAGAATGGCCCAGCAGAACATCCCAACAATTCACCACAGTTATTCTAGCCATTAGTTAATCTTGACGAAGTGTCAAGTTTCAGTTCCTTTTTTTTCCTGAGAAAAGTCATTGATGTTTGGTGGAAATGTCTCCTGTGACTGTACAAATAAAATAAGGCATTTAAAGAGATTGTTACTTGTTTCCTTTTTGCTAACAGAGGCTTGTCCACAGTGTCCTTTGTACATCAAAGCCTCTGCTTTTCTACAAATGGATATGGCTAGAACGTCTTCAGATCCCACTGTGGCCCTGGGTCTTGGGTGTCCTAAAGGCTAGTCAGTGTCCCATTACTGTAGCTTGAAAGTCAGTGATGCACAACAGCATATTGCACATTCCAAACTGTATAGCTTCAGAAAAGGTTAAGATGGTACACTGGAGTCATCTGTGTGCTCACTCCTTTCATTTCTCTCTAAGTTGTAATGGTCATCTGGAAAATTAAATTAGCCAGACAAAGATGCAAACTTTTTGTTGATTAAATTACAAAGCGGTCCCCAGATTTTAGAGGAGTGGCACATTAAAACCAAAACATCATTCAACCTTCTTCACTGTTGATCCTTAATTTGAAAGGCAGCATGGATTCCTAAGGCCGTAGCTTCGAGGATTCCTTCAGTGAAAAATCATTGCCACCCAACTATAAAAGGCTTAGCTCTTAAGAGAATATTGTGCTTTTTTCTTTTTTCCTTTAAAATTCAGATTAAATCAACTTGATTTGCAGTGTGACACCAAAGAGATCAATTAGTTTTTTCCCTAGTCCACTTGATCATTGTCTCTGGTGAGCGATACAGGAATATTAGTTTGGCGTACAGGTCTTCTTCTAGTTCCAGTTCCCCAGTCTCTCGCACTAAGAAAATGTCAGTACACAACTTCAAGATTCGGTCTACATTGGGTAGTTCCTCAAACATGATGGAGTGAGAGATACCACTGAAAAATTCACGGACAAACTTCCCTATCACCAGGACAACTGAGGCATATAGTCCCATAATGCTGAAAAGAAAGAAAGGAAGAGTTCAAATCATGCCTTGAAAAAGGGTCAGGCAAGTGTAAGGGAGCTCATCTTCACGGCTAAGTGTACTCTGTCAGTTGAGTGTACATTAATTTCTAATTAGGATCTTGTTTTTGCTGTGCTGTAGGATGAAGGAAAACAAGATCTCTTCAAATATCACAGAAATCTAGAAACATAAACAGCTGAGGCTGCTGACTTAAATGGTTTAATCCCAGTTGCTGAAGGTCTTATGTCCTGTCTGCTAAAGTCTGGAAGTCACAATGGAAAATCTGACAGCACTTGTCTGCTAAAGGCAAATAATCAGTCAGGTTTCATATCTAATATTTTTGTAATTTTGTAATTATTGTCACTGGTGACAAACTAATGTTTACTGTCCCTCCTGATAATCCTCCTATGGAGAGTCTTCCAAAATCATACCAGAAGGTTGTATCTCCTGGGAATGCACAGTCTCTT
>VYZS01030206.1:0-26208 GCA_013400695.1 Neodrepanis coruscans | reverse complement strand
TCTTTCTTTCTTTCTTTCTTTCTTGGTGCTTAAATAAGGCATAGTTTTGACAGTTTCTGCCTTACATTTTTCATAGAATAGAGTCACAGAGTGGGTTGGGTTGGAAGGGACCTTAAAGATCATCTCATTCCAACCCCTTGCCATGGG
Organism: Neodrepanis coruscans; assembly: GCA_013400695.1. Taxonomy (NCBI): domain Eukaryota; kingdom Metazoa; phylum Chordata; class Aves; order Passeriformes; family Philepittidae; genus Neodrepanis; species Neodrepanis coruscans. The sequence continues at coordinate 26,061 of VYZS01030206.1, read as the reverse complement.
CAGGGACACCCATTTTTGGTCCTACTGAAAGGATTCTATAACAAAAAGGGCCTCAAGGAACCTTGGAAGGGACCACAAATTATGTGTAACAAAATTATTCTGTAAATTAATGTCATTTCCTAACTTTTCCACAGATGAATATAATATATATAAATATAAAATTCCTTCTATCACCTCTGATTTCCTTTATCAACTCCTGCAAGTAAAAATACCTTCCTGTTGGAAATTGGAGCAGAAGTCCTTCTTCCACATCCAGGAATTTATAGGCACCTTTTCCCCAGTGTGCAGCTCTGAATCTGTAGCTGCCTCTTCTTTAGGAGGGCATATTATTCACTTTTCTCCACCATTTGGGAAAGCAGGACATGCTCCTCATTTGAAAAATCATCCCAGCTCCTTTATCACTGCCACTCACCGTCAGCAACTGCTACATTCCCAGCTTGACACGGAGGAGGAGGAGGTTTGCCCTGAATAAATAGAGTAGATAAATGGTCTTTCTGTTCCTCAGAAGAATTTGGGCCACTTCTCAAAGCTGGTGCCAGAAAGTGCAGGAGAGAGTGGCGTGGTTAAAGTTAATTGCCCTCAGATTTTAGTTAAAAGTCTAACTGGCTTGTCAGCTTTGAATTTATATTTTCACAGTTCACTAGGGAGTGATAATAGGGAGGCTTTGATGTAGCTGCCTGGGTTTTGCTGTGTACCAAACGCTCCAGAGTTTGGTAAATAGACTTTTATTGAGAGAGGGGAGGGGTGTGAGTGGCAGCTGAAATCCAGCCAGAAGGATCAGGGCTGGCATGGTAAAGGTAAAGGTTTGTGTGGAGCACCAATGCTGAGCTCTCTAAGAAACAGCTCCTCAGAGCTTTGGGAATTAGGTGTTACAAGAGACTTGCTGAAGCAGTGGAGCTGTGATGCACAAAGCACTACCTGATTAATTCTTTAATAGCCCTGTTCTCTCCACTCAGGGAAACTGAGGCATCCTGGTTTAATACCCATGGGATTCCCAAGGAAGGCAAGTGTTTGAGAGAATGGAGATGGGAGACTGATTCCAAGCTCACAACACAAGACTGTGGCTTCTAAAACAAGTAATTGTTTAGAAAGATGGTTTTTCTGGCTTTAGCTGGAACCAAAGGATCTTTTCCATATTATTTTTTTTAATTGCTGAGGAGAGTTTTATGTTGAATATTTCTGTATGCTGTACCCCTCCCCTGTAACCAGCTGGAAAGGACCTGAGCTCTTCAGTCAGCTTTCAATACAAAAAGGCACATTTAAAAGCATTAATGGGGGTTGCTACATCTTATTCTGATATTATTTGTCTTATTCAATATTGGGAGGTCCTGGCACAGGTTGCCCAGAGAAGCTGGAAAAGTTGGATGGGGTTTGGAGCAACCTGGGATAGTGGAAGATGTCCCTGCCCATGGCAGGGGATGGAATGAGATGGTTTTAAAGGTCCTTTCCAACCCAAACCATTGATTTTATCCTTGGTTAACTTCCTCTTCACAAGGGCACTCGAGTTGGGTTGATACCTCCCAGCATCTCTTCTCTGGTTGGAGGACAGATGGACTTCCAAAAGTTAAAGTGCTTCCTCTAGTTCTTGCTAAAGCCATTCTTGAACACTTTAAAAGCATTTTAATATCATTTTAGTTCTTCTTCCTCATTAAATGAGAAGGAATAATTTGTTCTCCTGCTTTGCCCTGTTTCACCTCTTGCAGTGTGACCAAACTCTTGAGTTATTTGAAGGTGCAAGTGGATTTCAGTGGTGTTTTCCTGAGTGGATGAATTCCACTGCCAGGATCTTCCTGCAATAAAACCCTTGTCCAAGGTGGGGGCTGCTGTTTTCTGGAGCTGCTCTTTTCACTGCAGGTGGTTGTGCAGAGTGAGATAAACTTCTGCCTTTGTGCCTGAGCTTAGCCAAGCACAGATTACCTGCTGGCCAGCAGGAATGTGGTCTAATCTTGTTCTGGCTAACCCCACAGAAAATGGGAGCATGAATTGCCAAAACTATTGGAGCATCCAGTTGCTCTGAGGAGTCCAACAGGCTCCAGACAGGTTTGAACTGTCTGGGTGGGAAGTGACTTTGTGTTTTGCAAGCCCTGCAACCCCAATTTCAGCTCCTGGCTGGCTGGTTCAGAGGGGATGGCAGTGCCTGGAGGGAGAACTGGGGCTTTATCCACAGGGAAAGTTGGGCTTTGTCCCCTCCAAAGTGGAAAACATGAGACTGAAAAGCTTGTTGCCTTCAGAAAATTCTTCAAGGGGCATTTGACAGAAAGAATTCATTTGTTGTGTGGACAGTGAAATACTTGTAAAAACCATTATTGCTTCAACACAGAATCACAGAATGGTTTGAGTTTTGGGAGGGACCTGAAAAAATCATCTCATTCCACCCCCTGCCATGGGCAGGGACACCTCCCACTGTCCCAGGTTGTTCCAGCCTGGCCTTGGACACTCCCAGGGATGGGGCAGCCACAGCTTCTCTGGGCAACCTGTGCCAGGGCCTCCCCACTTTTATAGTAAAGAATTTCTTCCCAATATCTAATCTCAACCTCATATCTCATCTAAACCACAGCATATGTAGGGTGGCTTCCTAAATTTCAGTGCAGGCTGAAATATTGTGGTGGGATTTATCATCTCAGCTTCTCTGTGTTTGAACTTCTCTTGGCTTCTGTGTATTTGAAATAAGTGAGTTTCACAGGGGAAAGAGTCAAACATTGCAGTGCAGATTTCTTCCAATTAGTTTTTAGTAAAGTCTGTGTTTGAGTTTTGATTGTACTCAGAATTCTAAAATGTTTCACAATTACTGGTGTCATAAGGACTGTATTTGAAAATTATTTGTTTGAGGGAGAGGATGTTGCTCTTGGGTTTTTTATGGCAATTCAAACAGCCTTTTTTCTTTTTATGTCTTTAAAAAGTTTGCATCTATTTCTTTAGGCTGTCTTGAAAATATTTGAATAAATACAATCACAGAATTCTTTGGGTTGGAAGGACCTTAAAGCTCCTCTCATTCCACCCCCTGCCATGGGCAGGGACACCTCCCACCAGAGCAGGCCTGGAACACCAATGGGAAAAAAAAAATCCATCAGAGTTCTGGAGGTTTTTCCCTCCACAGGACACATCAGGATGTCACACAGGGAATGTTTCAAGTGCCATGAAAATGTCAAGCTTGTATTTCCATCAGGTTGGGTTTGTGTGTTCTCACAGAGCTTTTGGGTTGGCTGCTGAGATGTGATTATGGTGGGTTGATCTCCATCTAATGCACTTCTTGTACACTTTAAAGTTTATTTCCTCCTGTATGATATCATTTCTCAGTGCAGAATGTGTTCCCCTGAACCCAATTCAAACAGCAATTGGTGTAATTACTGCTCAAACTGGAAATGCTGAATCTGAGATCAATCCCATGTAACTCGAGTCGCTGCAATCCTACAATGAGATTATTTAGACAATCCTAATTGTTAATTACATAATTATGTACTGTTCATTTCTCTGGAAATGGCACTCACAGAATGAACAGCTATTCAGTATTTTGTTTTCATTTAGGGTGTGCCCTTGCTCTTTATTTATTACATACAATTCAAATGCTGCTCAGAAGGGAGAATTGTGAATTTTCCTGCTGGCTCTCTACATGATTTGTGTCCACATCCCTTCTTTCCAGTTTCCTCTGTGGGCTGGGGAAAAGCTCAGGTACTTGTAGAGCACAGCTTGTTAAATCCTAAAGAACAAGACAAAATCTAGAGGCTTCTAAGCAAGAATTCCCCTCCCTCAGGAATTCCAGGCTGTGAGATGGAGGGGATACAATCCCAACCTTTGCTGGGCAACAAAGCTAAAAACTGTGGGTTTTTTTAACTAAAAAGTTTGGTGGTTTATGATTCTCCATGTTCCACACAATACCCTGGGTGTTTTAGGGAATCAGCACACACCAGGATCTCATCCAGGAAATAACTTGGGTCCACTGATTGTGAGTTTGCAGGTTGAGACAGCCAAGACCTGAGCTCTTTTTTATTTTCATACTACTCCAAATGATGGGGTTTGAAGCCAGGTTCACACACCAAGAGCTGGAAGGTGTTGGATTTTCACTCTGAGATTCTGAAATACTGAGGCAGAGGCAGGTTTTGATGTCAGCCCTGGTCCTTTGTTGTCCATTTGTTGTACATGGGAATGCTTTCCTCCTCCTTCCATATATTCCTGGATTAAAGAAATAGGCATTATTTCAGCTGCTATTATTCATGACAGTTACTCTTTTATTAGAGAGGCAAATTATCCCTCAGGGAAATATGCAGGTCACACCACCTCTCATTTGGAAGGCTATTCCCTATCCAACATGTCTGCAAACAAAACAGACAAATTTGGAACTTCTTTCCTATTGGATTTCTTTTTTTTTTTTTTATGTATTGACACTTCTGCCTTATTTTTTTTTTTTAGGGGGTGCAGTTTCTTATATAAGTCGAGGTGATCTAAATACCTGGCTGGAGCTGCTCTATTAATCCATGCCATCAGGGATGTGCTTATATCTATCACCTTGTGCAGGTGAGAAAATGGAGCATGGGGAGCTTTCCATTCACTTTTCCCTGTAAAAATACCAGGTGATATTTTTAGCCCCCCCCCACCCCATCCTTGATTCCGTACATGATATTCCCAGTGTACAATGTCTCTGTGTGTCTGAATGTGCCTGCAAGGGGCTGTGAGCACAACCAGACAGCCCTTGTCTTGCCAGCATGGTTTATTAATTAGATCTAATTGATTGCACTCATTGGGAATTCCCTGTGAAGACTTCAAAGGGCTCCTGGCAGAGCTCTGCTCGCTCGCCCGGCGCCTTCCTCGCTGTCGTGTGGCTGCAAGACTTGGAGTCTGCAAAATACCTCATTTTTGGTGGGGGGGATAAAGGTACACAGAGAGAGAGAGGGTCTGCAGAGCTGGGAGCTGGGGGAGAGTTGTGTTAATTGCTGGCTTCCACTGGGGAGGATGGAGCTGCTCCAGCTCTTCATCAAAGCACCAGGGTCCCCCTCGGAGGGCAGGATCCTGCACTGTCCCACCTCAAAGGTTTGGCAGCTGGGGGACAGGGAGGTTCCAAGGGAGTTTCTGTTGAAGTCAGCAAAGCTGTGTTATTGTACAAACCCCTCATTTTGCTGTTTCTGGTGGCTTTTTAACTGAGTGCTGTGGGGAATTGGTTCTTGCCTGTGTCAGCCCGTGGCAGAGGCTTGTCCCCGATCAGGTGAGTGGGGACAGGTTGAAGGTGGGGTTTGCAGTCAGCCCATGGCCCACAGAACAGCATCACAGAATGATTTGGGTTGGAAAGGACCTTAAAGATCATCTTGTTCCACCCTCAGCCATGGGCAGGGACACCTTCCACTGTCCTGGGTTGCTCCTGACCTTGGACACCCCCAGGGATAAAATCTTTGCTACAGAGAAAGGAAAAAGTCAAACTCACCTTTTCATTCTGTTTCCATAAAAAGAATAAAAAGGAATATCACAGTGTGGGCAGCAGGTGGAGGGAGGGGATTCTGCCCCTCTGCCCCCTCAGGTGAGACCCCACCTGCAGAGCTGCCTCCAGATCTGGAGTCCCATGAACAGGAAGGACATGGAGCTGTTGGAGAGAGTCCAGAGGAGGCACCAAAATGATGAGAGGGATGGAGGAAAGCCTGTGAGGAAAGGCTGAGAGAACTGGGAGAAAAGAAGCTTTGGGGTGACCTAATTGTGGCTTTGCAGGACGTGAAGAAAATGTACAAGAAAGATGGAGAGAAACTGGACAGACTGACCTGGAGTGACAGGACAAACCCAGAGAGAAGGTTTACATTGGATATGAATCAAAAACCCTTCCCTGGGAGAGTGGGGAGGCTCTGGCACAGGTTTCCCAGAGAAGCTGTGGCTGCCCCATCCCTGGAAGTGTCCAAGGCCAGGTTGGAGCAACCTGGGATAGTGGAAGGTGTCCCTGCCCATGGCTGGGGGGGTGAAATGAGATAATCTTTAAGGTCCTTTCCAACCCAAACCATTCTGGGATTCTCATTGTGCCCTGTGCAAGGCAGGACTGCTTGGGAAGGAGGAGCTTGCTTGGTGCACTTGATTGCAGAGAGAAAAGTGTGTGTTTGCACAGAGATAATGGTCTCTTTACACTCCTAATTTAATTTGGGTGCAACCAAAACCTTTCTCCAGTTTCCCACCTTCCCCACAATTCAAATGTCCCGATGGTTTCTGGTGTTTTCATTTAATATAAAACCTGTCACACTGGTAATGCAGCAACAAAATATAGTTTAGGCCTTGCTGAAATACCTCAGCATATCCATATCCATTGTGGATGGATATTCTCCATCCATTTTTAGGATGGAGAAATCCTGTGTGTTTATTCCTGTGAAGTATTTTAAGAGTAGCAGCAGGAGGATTATTATTATTATACAGGTCAGGACAAACCTCTTGTACCAGGGTGTAAAAGCAGCAATAATATATCAATATTATGAGATTATTCCCCATCATTCCTGAGAGATACCTCATCCTTCCCACCCCAGTCTGAACTCTCCTTTTGGGCTGGCTCAGGGCACAAAAGGAGGAAACCTTCACATTTCTTGGAGAGCTGTTCAAGTAAATCCTGGAGAGCCAGAAGCTGCCCAGGTTTTTCCCCCCTTTCAGAGCATTGGAGATCCACCTTATCACACAGGGACTTATCTTGATTAATTCTGCCCCAGATTAGGGCAGCAGTTCCCTGGAGTTCCTGTGAAAAGGAGAGGGATTCACTATCTCCCCATCATCCTCTGCTGGCGTCAGAGTGTCTGTGTGGCTGCTGCCATGACTGGGAGCCAAGGGAAATTGCTTGACATCACTTCAATTTTGGAACATCCAGGCAGCAGGAGTTTGGCACTCACAGGGTGAATTCTGCAGCCAGTTTTAGCCATTGGGTGCTCCATGTCATCCTCCAGCAAGACTTCTCCAGGTGAAGAGGCAGCAAGTTGGGAAAGTTCAGGATTTTCTTCTCTTTTTGCTTCTTTTCCTTTTTCCTTCTTTTTCCCTTCTTTTTAGATGCCACCCTCCCCATCTAAATACACCCTATTTCTGAGCATTAAACAGTGATTATGGTTTGTGCAGGAGAAGAATCCAGGTGTTTTTCCAAGTCTGAGGTAAATTCTCTTTGGAAAAATAAGCCAATTAATACACTTGTTATAGGAAGTCACAGTTTCAAACCGTGATTTCAATACACTGGTGTCATACCCAGGTAATAGTCTGCATGTCTTTTAAGACAGAAGTTATCAAAATGTGTCACTTTGGACTCATTTTAGTTGATGGAAACCTCCTTTTTTAAAAAAAAAAATAAAATTCCCATAGCCTAGTTTCTGCTTGGGGAAACTTTCTTCTGAATTGAGCATGAAATGTTTGGTTTTTTTTTCCTTCAGAAAATCTATTTCAGATGTATTTCAGAATTTAGCTTTGATCAAGACACAAGTTGCCAATCAGCCCATTGAAATTTGCTTTTCCAAAGGAGAGCAAAAGTTAAAGAAAAAAAAAAAATCAAAAAAATGAAATGTTTTAGGAAGTTCACTCTGAGTTTTGTTTCTTCAAACACTCAAAGAGCTCAAAGCCACTTTGCCAAAACAGATTCCCCTGAAATGCCTGGTGTCTTTTTGTTCCTTTTTTTTTTTTTGGGGGGGGGCTTTTCATTTTTTGTTGTTCTTTGACAAGACTATCTCAGCAGTGTCAAAAAGGCCCTCACTTAACCAAAACAGCAGCACTGAACAATATCCAGCCTCTGATCCCTGCTTTCCCTCCTGAGACTCCTCTTAAGTTTATTTTGCCATTCTTGAGAGCTTGGTTGCTTTTCCAGGCAGCTCTGCCTTTGATATCACAACTTCAGGACAGCTTCTAAATTTGTCCTGGCTGTGTTTTCTTTCTGAGCATTTTTTTTTCTGGACAAGTGTTTCAACTCTTCCTTTCCTGTCCTGTCTGATATCTGGGGATAAACACACCCAGACACATCCACACACACACTCTGCTTTATCCAGAAGGCTGAGCTTCGTGTTCTTGCTGCTTTCATCTGATTAGGGGCTTAAAATACTTGTTGCTTCCCAGTTTGAAGGAATGTTTGACATTTTTGATGCCATCAGCAGAGTTCTTGTCTTGCCCAAGGAGCTTTTCAGATTCACTTCTATATTTTCTTATTAATTGCAGGGGGTTTGAGTGTCTAAATTTTTTCTTTTTTTGTAGTAGAACTTAAAGAGAAATGGCAGAATGACTTGGTTTTCCTTTCCTATCGTGGTTTTCCTTTTAAAAACTTAATAGCAGTAAGAATAACAAGCTAAATTTGGGGTTTTTTAGGGGTTTTTTTTGCTTTAATAAGGATACTAAGTCAGGTTTAAGCCTAAAATGTATCAGAAACATGTTAATTTTCAAAGCAGAATTTCACAAGCTTCTTTTAAGGAGGAGGAAGAACAGGAACTTCCAAGAGGGAAGTTTTGCTTTGCCCCAAAAAACCCAATACATGGATTATTGGTTGGGTTTGGGGTCTCCAGATGTTCTTCTGTGTAGATACATAAGTAGGTCTTTCAATCACTTGCAAAGTGTATTTTAGGATTTTGGGTGCTTTTAAAAATGAAATTGGACTGTTGTTTTAAACTTTACCCCAAATATACCTTGTCCTAGAAAAAAATTAATAGTGGAATTGAGTCTAAAAGTTGGGAATCCTGAGCTGTTCAAGTCTGAGTTGAAGATGCTTCCTAAAGTGATGTTTTAACAGGTAGCACCAGTTTGATGCAGGGTGGAGGTTGAAGCACCCATAAATTAAATCCTGTGTGGGCAGGAGATGGAAAGATGGGAGATAAAGCAGGATCCTTGGAAGTTGTGTCTGTCCTGTCCTCTGCACACTGAGAAAATGAGGGGGAAGAACTGAAGTAACATAAAGAGGGAGCAGCAGAGAGAGAAGGAAAAGCCAAGGAAACCAGGACATAAAAGTATTAATATCTCAAATTATTCCCCTGATCTAGTGGAAGTTCTGCTCAGGGCAGGGGCTTGGAACAAGGTGAGTTTTCAGGTGCCTTCCAACCCAATCCATTCCCTGATAATTCCCACATGCAGGGAATGTCCTTTTGCCAACCAATAACTTTTATTTTCAGGTTGACTATTTCTATCTTTCATTTAGTAAAGAGTATTTAACTAGTGAGGTGTATTTTAAACCCTTTGTCATCCTGTGTGTGTGTTGGAGGAGGAGATCAGTTGACACTGAGCATACAGAAGATTTTAGGCCTCCTAAAAATCCCAGCAGGAATTTTTTCCCAAAACACCAACCTTTTGAATTACAATGATGAGAAATACTTGGGTCTATTTTATTTTTTTTTTTCTCCTTTTGCTTAAGTTTAATTTTTTACTGCCAGTCTTGGTGGTGTCTGTTCTGGAGAGTAGCAGGAAAAGCTGATAAGGGCAGAGGACAGAAATCTTTGTGCTTATCTCCCTGCAACACATGGAGCTGAGAGTGCATCCTTTTCCTGTCCTAGGACAGGAGACATAAACTGACCATCTCCTGACAGCAGGGACTTCAAACAGAGCTCCAACATCTACAGGGGGATGAATCTTCCCTCAACTTCAGAGGCCAGCTGGGTGAAAGTGGGTCACTGATGTTTAGAAAGCTGCTTTTGTGCCAGAAAGTTAAAAAAAAAATACATTTCTGATAAGTGCTGGGTCAATAGACATCTCTGTAGATACTGTGGTGTTTAGTGGGAGTTTATTTCCCCAAAAAAAGACATAAATTCAGGATGACTCCTTGTTGTTTGTTTAGAGTTTTCCCAGAAGGTGAATTAAGTTTAAAAACAGAAAGGGGAAAAAAGATGGATTAACTGTTTTGGGTTTTTTTTTTTAAGAGAGTTTTATAAAAATCAGAGTTTTGCTGTCAGATCTGGAACAAAGGTCAGACAAAAGTTGTCCTCAAGGATTATTTGGACAGTGAGTGTTGTTATAGATGGACATCAGAGGTTTTCTTTTATGTCTTGTCTTCATGTGACCTAGAAATGGAGGGACTGCAGCAAAGGCAATGGGAATTGGAGCAAAGAGAACCTTCCAGCAGGAATTCCTGGACCTCAGGAGCTGTGCCAAAGTCCAGGCTGGGTTAGGAATCAATTCTTGGAAAAACACAAACACAGCCACGAATGGGTTTGACCAACAACTCCTTTGTAGCCCTGAGGAATTGGAGTTCATTCCTCAGTTTTGCCACGAGAAGCCCCAGCTTGCTGCTTTTCTGGAAATACATCTCAGTGGCCAAAGCCCAGGAAGAAAAATCAGGAATCCTTCACCAAATATTGATGCTGAATAATTTGGGACAAACCTCTTGCTGTCCCTTGTTGCTGGGACAGCCCAAGGGCTCCCTGGTGGTGCCAAGTTCAATGCACAAGATGAAGGTGGGAAAGAACCTTTGGAAGTTCTTTCCCTGGCTGAGCTCTGGAGTCTCCCTTCAGGTGAATGGATCCCCACTGACCCCAAAATCCTGGGATTCCTCTGCTGCCACATCAGCTGAAGGTGCAGCCTAATTATTATTTGAACCTTTATTTATTGCTCTGACATTGGCAGGCCTTGCTGAGGCAAGTCTCCTCATCTGCTTCATATATTAACACTGAGAGCTCAGCAAGGCTGAAGAAATAGGAATGATCTCATCCTTTCCCTTTGTTTCAGGATGCAGGACGGTTCCTCCAGAATGATTGATTTGTTTTATTTTTTTAACAGTCACTCCTAGTGAATGTGAGAGCTGGAGGAACTGGCAGCATTAAACCTCAAAAGGTTTGCAGCTCCAATCTGGAATTTGAGGGTTAGGACAGTCCTTAATCTCCATTTGTGGTCACTTTTGAGTGGAAAAGCAGAAAACCTTTATCTCTTCCCTCCTTCCAGCCTGATTTTCCTGGCCCAGCAAACCCCAAAGAACTTCCTAAATGCATCTCAGACAGTACAGAGCAGCTCTAGGACCCTTCAGCAGTGGGATGAATGGAATCCTCATAGGATTAATGCCATTATAATCCCAATTTCCTAGTTCTCTTCCAGTGCCTGTGAATCAGATGCAAATTGTACCCTGATTTGTCATCAATAGCAGGCCTGTGTTCCAAAAATCACCTTGAAACCTTTTTTCTGTCATTCTTCCCATGGCTCTCAGCTCTCCAGGATTCATGTTTTTGTCAGCTCTGCTTTGAAGACAAGGCACAACCACTGGGGGAAATTGCACAACCTTTTCCTAAAGTGCTGCAAATCTGAGACCACGTTAAATTTGTTGAGATGAAAGGGTTTTTTTTTCTGCAGCCTTCAAATGAGTGATGGACTAAAGGCCTGAATTTGGGATTCAAAATCCAAATACAGGGATGCTGATGTTGGTTTTCTGAGGAGCAGAGCAGTTCAGCTCCAGGTTTACACCCACATTCCCTTGTCTTCAAGGCAGGAAAGCTGAAAACTGGTCTGGGCAGTGGGTGTGAAGGTCCCAGTGTGTGAGGGAACGTTCTGTGCCTTCCCCTGGCCTTGGCAAAGTGAGCTCAGCTTCCCCTCTCTGCACCAGCCTTACCTTCAGCACCAGCACAGAGTTGCCTGCAGAGATGGTGTGAACTGGGGGATAAAATGCAGTGGCAGAAATTGGGGTGGTCATTAGAATTTTAGGCAGTCTGGGTTGGAAAACACACTCAAGAGGATACAATTCCAACCCCCTGCCATGGGCAAGGACACCTTCCACTATCCCAGGTTGCTCCAAGCCCTGTAGCTCTTTGTGAAAGAAACCTGCTGTTTGCTTTTGAGCCTGAAGAAAAATTCAAGGAGCTGTTGCATCTACAAGAATTTCTTGTCTTCTCTCAGGAAGAGCCCAACCTGCAGCTGTAATTCATCCCCCCCCTCCTTGGCCACTGTCTGAAAGGCCACATTACCACCTTCCAGTAATTCCTGTTGGGTATTGCAGGGGTTGTCACTCATCTCTCCATCTCCCCAGGCTTCAGCAGCGTGGTAGGAACTGTTGTTACCTGAGTCTCATCAGCTTTTCCGTGCCTCAGGACATTTGGGAAGTGAACCCCAGTGGCTGCCAGAGATTTCATGGCTCTGGGTGAATTCCTCAGTCCCTGGAGAAGGGTTGCCATAGAAGGTGGCCTTTTATTCCTGTTTGTACTGGCTTGTCTAAATGAGTGTCAATACCAGCATCTGACTGGGCAGAAAAAGCCTGTCAGTATCTGCCTCTGATGTTAACATTGGCAGCAGCTTCCTGAAACTGTTGCAGGGAAGTAGCTCCAGTGGCCAAATTCTTTCAAAATTCAGATATTAACCTGTTTGAGTGTTTAACTCTTTCAGGACATCTCTAAATCTCACCTTTTTCTGTTTCCAAGCTGCTCTCCAGGTTTCTTTTCACAGCAGGTAGGTTAGGAAAAGACTGAAGAGCTCATCAAATGCATCCCCTTTTCTCCAAGAGGGATCAGCTCTGCTCTCTTGAGCCCTGGCAGATGTGTTTAAAAAACACTCACTGGCTTCTCTCTTACATGGACCCCACAGACTCTGCACAACCTGTGTGCTTCACTCAACATGGAAAGGCTTTTCCAGCTCTTAAAATTTGGATCTCTCTTGATGCCATGTCAGATCATTGTTTCTTTATCACAGGGAGGAGAAGATTGTTGTTCTCTCCCACCCTCTGACACGAATGTTGCTTTAGGAATCATAATCCCCCAAATCTTGCACTCCTTGCTGTAGCCTTGGTTGGGGTTTCAGTGCCTTCTGGCATGTCAGGCAGAGATGTGACTGGCAGATTTTCAGGTTTTTTTCAGTCATCAAGGCTGAGTTACTGTTTTTGTACTTAGGGAAGTACAACCTGACCAGTCCTTAGTGTGAGTCATGGAAGGCTCAGGCTCTGGATCTGTAGTTTGACATCTTAACCATGACATGACCCTAAACCAACAGATTTCTGATGTGTCTGACCTTCCCTCTGGACATATTTTAGGGAGTTAAGCTGAGAAAGACATTTAATATTGTGTAGAAAGTGTGTGTGGGAAGTGGGGGGAGATGCTGTATTGTAGGGCAGGTTGAAAGATGAAGGTTCTGGAGCACCAGGAGTGGCTGTGGGAGCTGGGGGGGCTCAGCCTGGAGAAAAGGAGGCTCAGGGAGGACCTGGAATTCTCTCAGACTCCTTGACAGGAGAGGGGAGCCAGGCAGGGGTTTTGCTCTGCTCCCAGAGAACAAGGGACAGGGTGAGGGGAAACAGCCTCAAGCTGCACCAGAGGAGGTACAGGTTGGATGTTGGGAACAATTCCTTCATGGGAAGTGTTGTCCAGCCCTGGAACAGGCTGCCCAGGGTAGTGATGGAGTCACCATCCCTGGAAGTGTTCAAAAAAATGTGTGGATGTGGCACCTGGGGATGTGGATTAATGACAAACATGGTGGTGGTGCTGATTTGGAGGCTGGACTTGATCATAGAAGTCTTTTCCAGCCTTGACAATTCTGTGATCCTACAAAAGGGAAGCTGGTGGTGCCTTTGGATTAAGTTCTCTTGAGTTTCTGTGTGTGCCTTGGCTGATATAGGATGGCCCTCCTTTTCCCTCCTGGATACTGGGAGTAAATTCCCTCCCAAACTCTGCTTTGAGGGGAATGAGCTGTTTCTCTCCAAGACAAACCACCTTTGAACTTCGGGAGACAGTGCCAGGAACCCTTCCCAGTCCAGCCTTGTGGACAAGACTGGACCAGGTCTGGTTTCTACCACCCTGTAGAGTCTTCCAGTACCTTTTCAGCAGTTTTTAACTCCCAAAAATGGCCCAAGAGGATGTTTAAGAGTTACCATGTTGGGAGAGCAGTGTCCTGGTGACTCCAGATACAACAGGAGATACAAATGGTTCCATTTCACTGCTTTGTTTTCACGTTGATTTGTTTGTAGTCTTCCCAAGGTACTAATTGGTGTTTTACAAATAGAAAGACAAAGGTGTCTGCCCTGAAACAAAACCCCCCATTGTACCGGCTTAATGCACAGTCAAATCTCCTGCCTAATGAACCAATCACTTTGATAAAATCTCAGCCTCCTGGTGAATCCTCTGCCTTGATTTTCTCCTCCCATCTCCTTTTTACACCTCACTTTTCATTCTTTTTTTCCCCCCTCTGCTTTAAATTTTGGGGGCGGTTTGTGCTTTAATCCACACCTTAATGCGGAGCTCCTTGGAAGGAGGTGAATCACCTCTTTCCTTGTAATGTTGCAACTGTGGCTATTAAAGCTGAGAAAAAAGTGGGAGACCCTGGCCTGGCACAGGATTTTAGGAGGAATGGTGGCACATCCTTGGTGTTTAATCCCTTCAACTGCTGCGGTTGGTAACAGGTTGTAACATGGGTGTCGGTGCCTTTGCAGAATAATAACTGAACAATTCCTCCTCCTCAGGGTTGGCCTCTTACCACCTATGACTTAGCATGGATTCCTTCTTTTTTCCTTCCAGAGGTGTTGATTGCTGCAAAAATAGTGGTGCTAATGGTTGCCATCTTCACCTTCCCCTCACCTCTTCCATTTGTGTGCTGCTGCCACTTTTCCAGAGGTGATTTCCTCTCTGTGGCTGCTTCTCATCTGCTTCAGCACAAAATATCACCCCAAGTGGCCTTTGGTGGTCATTTGTACTGTCATTATTGTTTTCCTGGTTCTCATTGAGCTCTCCTTTTAGCACAGATCATGTTCTTATGAAGGTGATAAATCTGAGAAACCAGATTAAGGGCAATATGATTTAATAGTTCTGGCACACTTGAATTTGGGAGATTTGGGGCTAATTTTCTTTTTAACCTCTGTCTGTGTGTTGTGCTGCTTTCTGAGTTGTCCATCTACTCATGTATGTGGTATCTTAGTGATGCAGAACTACCAAGAACATCCACAAGAACAGGCTGGATGAACTGCTGAAATACATCCTGACTTCCTAGTTTTCCCACTATTTAATGTCAGCTTCTTTTTCACCCAAGTGCATTTCTTTCTATTTGTCAACACTGAATTTATTTTGTTATTTTTTCAACTACTTCAAGCACGGCTCCATTGTCAGCCTGGTTTCCAGGTCAGTTAAAGCATATGGGATTATTTTGTATTTTTGAACACCCTGGAATTGTTCAAAAAACACGTGGATGTGGCACTTGAGGACATGGTTTATGGGTGAACATGGAGGTGTTGGGTTGACAGTGGGACTTGATGATCTTAAAGGTCTTTTCCAACCTTCATCATTCCATGATTTCTTTTTCTGTTCCATCCTTTCTCACTGATTTCCACCACTTTACAAAGGCAGACAGCAGCCTTAGAGATACTAAGTTCCTCCTCTTTGTGAAAATAAATGCTCACATGAAAAGGAAAGACCAGTTGTTTTCCCAGCTGGGCCCAACTGTATTATTAGACATCAGAGAATCCACACAGAGCAAAGCCATTACAAACTGTATCAGAACTGGCACAGAAGAGGTGCAGGATCATCCAGCCACAAGATGCAAAGCCACAGGAAGTCAAGTTCCTTTGCTTAAAGTTCCTACAACCCTCCTTTTTTAGCTGAAAACTGTAGCTCACCCCTGGGAGTGACCTTCTCCTGTGCTTGGAATCATTTCTTTAAGGACTTCTGTTCTCCTGTTGGATGAGGGGACACTCCCCATCCCTGGAGGTGCTCAAGACCAGGTTGGAGGTGGCTTGGAGCCACCTGGGATAGTGAAAGATGTCCCTGCCCATGGCAGGGGGTTGGAACTGGGTGGTCTTTAAGGTCCCTTCCAACCCAAACCTTTCTGTGATTCTTTTTCTCTCTTTTCTCTGCACCCTTTTAATGCCCAGCATTGAGCAAGGATTTCTTTGCTGGTTGGCATCTGAGTTCTTTCTGCTTCAGTTCACCTTCTCAGTGAACTAATCCAGGCCTTCCACTAAGGGTTTGAGGCCCCAACAAACAGCACTTCCCTCTCATCAGGACAAATTCCATTCCAGAGCTGAGGGACTGGGGGTGGCAGCTCTGTTGGGATGTTACTCCCTGACAGGAGTGGGGAGCCAGGGCAGGGTCAGGCTCTGCTCCCAGGGAACAAGTGACAGAACCACAGGAAATGGCCTCAAATTGCACCAAGGGGGGTTTAGAGTGGATATTAGGAAATATTTCTTCATGGAAAGGGTTCTCCAGCCCTGGCACAGCTGCCCAGGGCAGTGGTGGATCCCCATCCCTGGAGGGGTTTAAAAGCCCTGTGGATGTGGCACTTGGGGACATGGAACAGTGGTGGCTTTGGCAGTGCTGGGGAGTGATTGGACTCCATGATCTTGGGGATCTTTTCCAACCTAAGTGATTCCATGATTCCCTTTGCTTCCCTGCAAACCGCAGAGCATTGGGAGCAAATGAGACACTGGGAACAAATTGGTCTTCCCTTTAATCTGACATTTCCTCTCGACTCTTCCTTTTGCTGCTTATTCCTGGAGCAGTTGGCTATTAAGCCATGATAAGCATCCCATTCCCACTCCTTTTTTTTCAAAGCTCCTGTGCCAGCAGACGTTCCAGCTTGGAACACCCAGGCTGCCTGCGGGATTTGCCGACCTGGCAAATTATTCCTCTTGTTTTGTACCCACCCAGAGCTTTAACCTGCAAGGCCCTTGAGGCACAGGTTGTGTATTTTGTGGGGTTCACTGGGCAACCAGAGAGTACTTGGATCCCCTCAGGGTGTTGTACAAAGTGTTAATAATAAAATCCTAGGAAATGTGTTTGGAATTACAGGCACGGGGATTTTCTCATTGTTGTTGGTTGGGTTTTTTTTTTGCATTACCACTGAAGCTTTATGCAGCACCAGAAAGGTAATGCTTAGTGTAGTGAAAGATGTGTGTGTCTTTAAAACTCACCCAGGTCAAAATTAGAGAAGCAAATCATCAAAACCAAAAAAAAAAAAAAGGGAAGAAGGAAGGGGAGAATCTCTGCTAAATCCCTAAAGGGTTCAAGGCCAGGGCTTGGAGCAACCTGAGAGAGTGGAAGGTGTCCCTGCCCATGGCACAGGACTGGAAAAAGATGAACTTTAAGGTCACTCCAGTGATTCTGTGAAAGGCTGAGCAGAAACCCAAAGGTTGGCCATGGAAAGCAAGCCAAAGGAAATACAGTCCAAGGATGGGTTTGAAGGTGGAAAGGAAGTTCTTTACTCCCAAAAGAGGAAATTGATGGAATCCCCAGAGCAGTCTGGGCAGATATGGATGTGAAACAGAAATAAACCAAATGTTTTCACCTTCAGTGCTTGGGAGATCAGAGCTGGATTCTCCATGAGCAGAAAAGCTGAGATAAGACCCCAACTGAGGCTACAAACTCTCTCAGTGTTAATAAATCACAGAATAGTTTGAGTTGGAAGGGACCTTCAAGATCTAATTCCAAACCCCCTGCCATGACCATGTGACAGTTTTGAAGCACAGGACCTCCCTTCTTCTCTGGGATAATTAAGACTTTGCCATCAAAGGCCTTGGAGATGCAGACACTGAACGTGCTGATCTGAGCTGTTCTCTCCTCAAATGACCTGACAAGGTTAAACCAGGGGAGTGGGTTTGCAGGTTGACAGAGCCAAAGTTCTGCCAGAGATTGCAGGTTTCACAAACTGACCATCCAAAGTCTTGGTCACAGGGAATGTGCTCCTTCTTGCTCAGGCTCCAAGGCTGAGTAGGTCCTGTTGGCACTTGTTGTCTCCAGGGATTGTCCATAAATTGGTGCCATGACAGGTTTCCCACCTGCTTTGTGGCTGAAATGTTCTGTTGCCTGTCTTGTCCTCAGCCTTAATTTGGTGTTTCAAGACAGGATCAGTGATGGCTGGATCTTAAATCAGTGTTTAAGAGTGCAGTCAGTCACTGTTGCTGACATACTCAAGGAGGAGAAATATGGAGATGAAATCACATTATTTTTCTGCTGTTCATCCCAAATATCATCTTTCTTCACCCCCATAACCCCTCCAAACTGATCATTTATCCTTTTCTTCCCTTTTTTCATCCTCCTTTATGCTTCCTTAGCTCTCCAGGTCCCCATGAAGTAGGAATTCTGCTTCAGCCCTAATAGAAACCTTTGTCTAATTGTTTTGGCACCTTAAAAATAAGCCAGACTTATTTTTAAATATCAAGGGGGTAGAGGCAGCATTGAAGGGACACCCAGGACTTGTTACCCTTTCTTTTAGCAAGTCAAGAGGCTTTTACAGTAGGAAGCCTCAGGAATTGGAAATAATTTGTTTCCTGCTGGAGTAAGGAGTTTTTAGGCTTTCCCTGGTAACTGTTGCCATTCCCTCCTGACTGTTGTGGGGTGTGTGGATGAGTACCCATGAACAGAGGTGCTGTCCTTGCCTCCTCAAGTAGTTTTTCATCCCAAATGATGTCATTGCAGTGTTTGTGTTGCGTCTTGCTCATGGTTACAGTCATCCTGTCTTTCCTTCCTTTGAAGCTCTGGTTGCCAAAGCTCATTTAGATCCAAAAACGAGGAGCCTTTCCCTTCCCATTCTGGAGTTTATTGTGTTCTGTGTAAATACAAGTGGTGGTGTTAATGAGTGGGGGGGAAAAGCAGCAAAGCCTGTAAATCCAAATAAAGTCAGAACACCTTATGTCTTCTCTTAAAGCACAGTGTTCACCTTTGCTTTTGTGCTGCCTGGAGTTTAAACTGTGCCTCCAGGAACCTGGAAGCTGCAGGTGAGCACAGAACAATACAAGTCTCTGCAGAAATGGTGCTGTGATAACTCTGCCTTTTTGGCCTACATTTCTCAGTGGTTATTATTTGTTAATTATGTTGTATAGAGTGCTCACAAGTGGGCTAATTGCTTCCCCAGAGAGCTTCCAATGGAATGATGGACAGAACAAGGGCAGGATGTTACACATCTCCAGTGGGAAGAGGGTAAGGTAGGACACGGGCAACGTGGTTAGGGAAACACAGGGAGCAGCTTTAGGAAGCTTGGAGGAGAAGACCTGGGCTGGTTTGTGGGGCTGGGGATGAGTCCTGCATGGAACTGGGCTGAGGAGCTGACTTGTCAGAAGAGTTGTTGAAGGAAATAACCAGAACTGAAGAGGAAATAAAGAATTTAGCAAAGAAGGCTGCAGGGAGATTGTACCTGGCTGGGTTGTAGTCAGAGGGCTGTACTGTGTGAATCCCTGACAATGAGGATCCTTATGGACACTGCATGAGTGAAATTCCTTGAAAAATAAAACCCTTTCCTCACAAAAACTGCTTTTTCAGGNTCCCTGACAATGAGGATCCTTATGAACACTGCATGAGTGAAATTCCCTTTCCTCACAAAAACTGATTTTACAAACCCTTGTAGATGGGAGAGAAACAAAAAACGTGGCTACACATCCCTGTTGTTGTATTTCAAAATCTGATTCTCATTCTCACTCTTTGCCTTGTGTTTCTGCATCTGTCTTTTAGTCTGCACATGAGGGTTTTTCTGCTGGTATTTCTGGCCTGTGCTGCTCCAGATTGTGATGTTCTGATTCATTTTCCTGTGCTGTGAATGCCCCCTCACACCTGCTTGGAGCAAAGGAACCGAGTGTGATAAAGGCAACACTAAAAAGGGACTCAGAAGTGACACAAGGTATTTCTCAGCAGCCCCTCAGCCACTGCTGCTGCTGAAAAACAGGAAATGTCTGTCCCCTTGCCCAGAGGTCTGATTTCAGCCCGTGGAGCAGCATTTCACCCTCTTAGAGCAGAGAAACAGAATCGTTTCTAGTGTCTTTTCCTTCTGAGGGGAAGGGGAAAGGAATGAAGGTTTGGTTTAAATGCTCTGCTTTGAATGCTCCTGGAAGCACTTTATTTATCCACATATTTGCTTTTCTACTTTTATTATTAGAAAAGAGCTGGAAGAGGAGTTTCACACAGGCAGGTGGTATTTTCAGACTTTGGAGCACGTGTAGTTTCCTCTGGCAGAAGCCAGACTGACTGTGCTTGCTCTTGGAATTGCTACCAGAACTCCTTTCTCTCCTCTGGCTACTTCCAATGGTTTTTATTGCATCCTTTCTCTCAGTGGCTTATCTTGGCATCTTAAATCTTCAGAGCCCTTGTTAATACCTTGTATTGACAGTTTGGCTGCCCAGGTTCCCTTGTGGTTCCCTCAGTTCTTCTGTGTCTGTGGAGCAGAGTTAAAAATCCTGAACTCAAGAATCAGGAAGGGTTTTTGTCTTCCAAGTCCTGATGAGCAGCTGCCTGTTCCACACACATTCCAGAGGGATAATGAAAACTGCCCAGGGAATGAGATGTGGAGAAGAGCTGCATTTCTTCTGAGCTTGCCTTGAAGTACCAGTGCCATGTGACAGCACCTACAGCACTGGGTCACTGTCCTGGATCTTTGAAGACATCAACATCTGGAGTGTGGATACAGGATAAAAAGACCACTGTGCACAGATGGGACCATCCTGGGCTGATCCCTCAGTGTGGGCAGCAGGGGAGGGGGGAATTCTGTCCCTCTGCCCCCTCAGGTGAGACCCCACCTGCAGAGCTGCCTCCAGATCTGGGGAACAACAGCAGAAGGACGTGGAGCTGCTGGAGAGAGTCCAGAGGAGAACAAAGACTAGAGCACCCCTGCTCTGGAGCCAGGCTGGGAGAGCTGGGGGTGTTCACCTGGAGAAGGGAAGGATCCAGGGAGAGCTTGGAGCCCCTTCCAGAGCCTAAAGGGGCTCCAGGAGAGCTGGAGAGGGACTGGGGACAAGGGCTGGAGGGACAGGACCCAGGGAATGGCTTCACATTGACAGAGGGCAGGGAGAGATAGGATCTTGGGAAGGAATTATTGCCTGTGAGGGTGGGGAGGCCCTGGCACAGGTTTCCCAGAGAAGCTGTGGCTGCCCCATCCCTGGAAGTGTCCAAGGCCAGTCTGGAGCAACCTGGGACAATGGAAGATGTCCCTGCCCATGGCAGGGGGTTGGAACAATATGAGCTTTCAAGCCCCTTCCAATCCAAACCATTCCATTATAATGTCCCTGCCCACTCCTTTAAAATACTGTGTTTGAGAGTCTCTGGGTGATTTGATGATGTTCAGGTTATGTCACACAACAGACCAAAGTGGTGCAGTGTCTGTTCTCTGGTGGGTGTCCCACTCCTGTAGCAGAACCAGGGGAGTGGAACAACAGGATTATTCCCATCCTTTCACAGCCCCTTGTACACCTGGGATGCCTCTTTGAAGGATCTCAAAGCACTTCACCAACACTTCATGAAACCCTGAGCTCTGCTGGAGTTTCATACAGTTGATCAGGCACGTTCTGTGCTTTGATAACCTGTGCCAGGGGCTGGAGGGAAAAACTTCTCCAGGGTTTCCCACCAGCTGGGAAAAGAACTTGGGAAACGTGACCTTCCCTGTCCTGTGTGCTTTCCTCACTGGCCTGTACTTCCTCTGTTATTCAAGGTGAGAACAGAACTGTTAGAACTGATTTAGGTGCTTCTGGGAAGATGAAGTCACCGTGTTTGGATGTCAGTGCTGTGCCAACAGAGAGATCCTAGGGGAAATCTCTTCCTCTGCTTTTTGTTTATGCTCAGTACAAGGCACAGATGTAATTTGCAAGGAAATGCAAAGGAAAAGAGGTTTTTGCTGGCCTCAGCAGTGGAGCTGCAGTAAAATGAGATGTCACAAAGATAGCCAAGTGTCTCTCAAGATATGGAAAGGATTTTCTCTGCTGTGTGCTGGGGTTTTTTTAACTCTTTCCCTACAACACCTTCAGCCTTCTGCACCTCCTGGCTATTACCTCACCGTGTGTATCCCCCCCCTTACCCTCAGCTCCTGGATTTTACTGCCTTTGTTGTGCTAAAACTTCAATAAATCCTCTTTTTTTCTTTTTTTTTTTTTCCTGAAAAGTGGAAGAACAGTAGGAGGAAGTCTGTGCAACACAGGGTTCCCAAGCTGCCATTGGAAATACAGGTGCTGTGGCCTGCCCAGGATCTGCTAATGACAGCTGGAATGAATCCCCATGGCTATCGTTGTAATCAAGGCTCTGGCCAAAATTTAATCCCTTGCACTTTTGCAACCCTTTTGTTTCCTGTCACACTGTTGTTTGCAGGCTGAAGGCAAAACCTGGCTGAGTGTTGCAGCTCATTGTGCAGCTCCTGTTTGGTTGATGGGAACAGGCTGGGCTCCAGTACATCCTAAAACACTAAAAACATGTTGTTTGTATGACAAGCAAATGGCATTTTGGATCCTGAGAGATTGCATTCAGCAAGAGAGGTGGTGGCTTTTTGTTGTGTGAGTTAGAGGGATGAATGAAATTGCTGAAATTGGCCAGTTTCTCAGGTACAAGAAGAGGTTTTGGCAAAAAATGTGAAATGGGATTACAAGACAACCTGGGAGAATGTGAATGTGGTTTTAACAGAAACTCAACACCACAGAATTTAAAACTGAAATAAAAATATTTTCCCTCATCCCCTTTCCACTAATTCCCTCCTGTCCTCTCTCCTTGTCCTTGTTGGGTTTGAGACAGAGCTGATAGTTCCTGTGGGGTGTAGAATTTAATACCCAACTGCAAGACAGCAGCTGATTTTTCAGTCCATTCCAACACAGAACTTATTTTAATGGGGAGTCTGGAAAGTGCTTTTCTCCACTAATTGGAACTTGTCCTTCTAAGAAGTGCTGTCATGTCATACAGGGATTGGACATCCAGGAATTCCTTTCTGTTTCTCATTGCTTTATTTGCACTCAGGATAAATAGTAGAATTAAACCTTGCAGTGGTTCTGTGAGGTGCCCTGGTGGTTACAACACCAGAGGTTACAGGTGACCTGAATTTGTACCATTTTTTTCCAGGCTGGATATTCCTGTTGCTCTTCTCTTTCATTAAATCCTCATTTATTAGAACAGGCTGCCCATGGAAGTCATGGGAATGCCATCCCTGGGGGGATTTAAAACATGTGTAGCTGTGGCACTTGGGGACAGGGATTAGTGGTGGCCTTGGCAGTGCTGGGGGATGGTTGGACTTGATCATCTCAAGGGCTTTTCCATCCTTAAGGATTCTGTGATTACCAGGAGGTTCAAATTCTATCCCTGTTTAAGTTTTTAAAGCATTACAGGGCTGAAAGATCCTCCTGGAGTCCAGATCCTCCATTTCTCACTCCAAGCAAGGATTAACTCTACCTGACTCTTCCCTGAGAGTTGCCTGAGTTGCTTTCAATAGTTGGGGCTCCCAGTGGTTGTTGAGGCTTCACATCTGGACTGATTTCTCCTACTGGCCAATTTTCATGGGGGTGATTTCCATCCCTTTTCCTCATGAGCCCTGGGAAAATCATCCTGTTTTCCCTTTCTCTATTAGAAGCCTGTTATCATTATTTCTTCACAAGATACTGTCTCCAACACCCCAATCTTAAACTCAAACCATTAGAGCCTCCTGGGTACCTGCTCTGCTGCCAGAACTGAGTTCAGAACTGATGGGATGTGGCCTTATTTATGCATGTATTTCTTTTAATCCTGCTTAAACTCATCGTGTTACAAGTCTTTGTTCACTCTCTTGCCTGTTTGATCCCAATCCAAATGTTTCTGCTCCTGCTTTAACTTGAGGTTGTCAACTCCTTAAAGCAAGACTGTCACCCTTGATGTCTCCAAAGCTCCACCCAGGAACAGTCTGCAGCCATTCCTGGGTGAGGAAGATACAGGGATGCCCTCAGTCCTTCCTTTCCTTGTAGGTTTTGGGCACTGCAGGGGGGTCATCCCAAAGCCCCTTCCAGAGTGGAAGAAACACAAGTGGATTATCTTAATCTTATTGTTACAGTTTCTCAACCAGAAAGTAGGTGATGGCTCTGCTTTCAGCCACAGAGGGGTTGGTTGCATTTTAAAGCTGTGAATGCTCATGTTTTTCCCATGTAACTCAGGCTCCATCTCCTTCATCCAGGAGATTTGCCATAATTTAAGTGAGAATCTACTGGAATTAGAGTTTAGCTTTATTCTGCCTTTGCCTTTTGAGTCGTTTTTGTGAATTGGAGCTCACAAAAATTGGGGTGAATCAGCACCCCCTCGTTTCCAAAGGAGGAAGCAAAGGCTTAGGTGATAGTAGTTCATATGTGGCAGATCTGAGACTGTATAGGAGATATTTTATTCCCCTGTTCTGAGCTGTGAAGTGCTAAAAAAGAAATAGTTCCATTCTGATGAGTCTCTGAATTAATCCAGGCTTTTAATCTGACACTTTTCCTCCCAGAGAAGTGCAGGTGCAGTTTTTCTTTTTGATTATTAATTAACACTCAATCACAGAATGATTTGGGCTGGAAAGGGCTTTAAAGATCAACCCCCTGCCATGGGCAGGGACACCTTCCACTACACCAGTTTATGATTTCNTGTGAAGTGCTAAAAAAGAAATAGTTCCATTCTGATGAGTCTCTGAATTAATCCAAGCTTTTAATCTGACACTTTCCTCCCAGAGAAGTGCAGGTGCAGTTTTTCTTTTTGATTATTAATTAACACTCAATCACAGAATGATTTGGGCTGGAAAGGGCTTTAAAGATCAACCCCCTGCCATGGGCAGGGACACCTTCCACTACACCAGTTTATGATTTCATGAGGTGTTTAAATCCTTTCTCCTTTAGGCTTCTGCTCTGGCCAGATTTTCACAAGATGATGCCAATTGTTTTCATAATTCACCATAATCCACTTTTTTTTTCTGCACTAAATAAGTGTGGCTGGAAGGTGCTCTGAGAGATGCAATCCTGATCCTGCAGGATTCAAGGGAGCCAGGATTTCCCTCTGGAAGTTTGGTGTCCTGATGATTAAATCAGCAAGTGAAGAAAACACGGTGGTACATAAAGTGCTTTATGTCCTTCAAATAATTTTCCATACATTTAACTAATTACAGAAACAGATGATATTTACAGGGGCCTGTAATTGACCTTCATCTTTTCCTGTGCCCTTCCCAACCTCTCCTTGAATTTTCCTATTGTTTCCTCTTAATCAATCCATATTTAACCCCATGTTTCAAGCAGTTGTTTTCTCTTGCTCAGGACCATCCCAGCAATTCCCTGGTGGCCAGAATTCCCAATTCCTTTTAACTTCACCTCCTCAGCTCAGTTTCAGTGCCAATTTTGGAACTCATGGTGTGGGCAAACATCCTCCAAAGCCCAACCTTCAGGTTTCCCACCAGTTACAACACAATTTCTCTCTCCCTTTTACAGGACCATCAGTCCTTCGGAGCAGGAGTGTCCTTCATCTTGTCATAAATTGCTTTTCAGAAGTGGCAGCATCACACCACACATTTAAGGATGTGTATCTTATTTTTCCTTGGAATTTTTCCCTGTGTTGGGTAAAGTAGGGGAGGAATTGCATCAACTGGGAGGGGTTAGAGAAAAGCCCTGGTTAGAGTTGAGCAGTGTTCCCATGGCTACTGGGACAGCTCCATCACAGAAGTGGGAAGGCTTTGGCATTTAACAGCCCTTCCAGGTGATTTATGGTTTTACATAAGCTTTTCCTAAACCAGGAGGGTTTTCTAGGGTTGGCACCTCTTTGCTTGTCTCCATGCCCTGTTAGTTCTGTGCTCAGTGGCCCGTGGTTATTAAAATTCTTATCAATAAAGGAGTTTCTGAGCAAGGTTCTTGTTTTCTGGGCTCGTGCAAACCTTCTGAACTCCTCTGCTTGAGCAAAGGAACATTTGTTTTTATGCCCAATGTATTTTATAAAAAGAAACGTGCAGAGTTCAAGTAATATTTGCCTTCAATTACAGTAATTAAGTTGTCAGGACTTGAAGTCACCAAGGGAATGAGAAAATCCTTTCCTCCTTGGCCAGGGGGTAACTGGTGCTCTGGTCCCAAGAGTGTTTTACATATTGGGGTGGGGAGGGAAACTGTTCTGGCTGGAAAACCTGGGAGACTCTTTGTCCTTTTGCAATACAGGGTGTCCAAATCCTGCTGTGGGTAGAAGGAAAAGCTCTTGTTTCACTGAGCTTTAACAGCAGCAGTTTCTCATCCACAGCAAAGCCAGTGGGTCAACAGGGCCAAGTGCCAGGTCCTGCACTTGTCACAACCCCCTGCAGCTCCAGGCTGGAGGAAAGAGTGGCTGGAAAGCTGGAAAAGGACCTGGGGGTGCTGGTGACAGTGGCTGGACATGAACTAGGGTGTGCCCAGGTGGGCAAAGAGGACAAGGACACCTGGGCTGTCCCAGCAACAGCAGTGTCTGTCCTCTGTGCTGGCACTGCTGGGACACCTCCAGTCCTGGGACCCTCAAACAAGAGACACTGAGGGGCTGGA